>NW_019014474.1:376672-403324 GCF_000150535.2 Carica papaya
CTACTAACTGGGCACCTACATGGCACAATTTTCTTAAATTATGTTTTAACCCTTAGTTTTCGATTTTTCTTTCAAAAACACCCCTAGAACCCAAATTTTTACCTCTTTTTCCCAAAATTGTTTTCAATTTCATCCACCACCTATTTTTCTTCATTTTTGCATTAAATAAAAATTAAAAAATTATATTTATAAATTAATTTTAATGTAATTAAAATTAATTAAGCGTATTACATAAAATGTTATTTTTTAAAGAAAGAATCAATGGCTATTTGAGACTTGATATTATTATACTTATTAGATATTTTATATGATTTATATAAAATTCTTATGAACATTGATTTTATTAGTTCATTGTCTACCATTATAGTACAAATGAGTCACTTCAAATAAAATTTACCTTTGAATTTAATTTTTGTACGAAAGAACTTATTAGCCATTTACTTTGAAAAATAGGAAACAATTTTGTTAAAATAATGTTAAAAATTTATATAGTTTTACAATTTTTTTTTTTCAGTTTTTAAAAGATAACTTTTATGGGAATTTAGAATTCTTGATGAAGATGGTGAGTGCTATTGGAACAATGAAGCTAAAAAGTTAAAGTGAAGAAAGAAAAATGAGATAGATGGAAATAGCTTTGAATATTTTCTGCTTACTATTTTTTAATTTCATGATTTCATAATTTTTATCTTTAGAAGACCAATTTAATGATAATGGTTAACCAAGTTTATTCTTTTCGTATTTCTTTACCATACTATAAATATGTATATATAGTTATTACCTTATCAAAATTAGATAATTAAGCGTTAAGTGTTTCAGAATATAAATAAATTTGTTGATCATAGAAGTATGACACCATAAAGTTTTGTTAAAAAATTATACAAACAAAACATAGAAGATCATAGTAACTTAATAATTGTTTTATTTCAAATTAGTGATTTAAGAATAAAAAGTACATAATAAAAATTAGCTAATTTTTTAAATTTAAAACTACAGATATTTCACATTTTTTATTTACACGTGTGGAAAAGTTGAATTCATTTTTTCGATTTTGTCATAATATTATTGTGTAAGAGAACTTAATAAAAATCCTTACAAGATATTAAGATTCTAATTTAGTAGAAATTTATGACATGCAACTAGATATTTTTAGTTTTCAAATGCATTTGTTATTTTTTGAGAAAAAATAGTTTATTAAATAATTGAATATTTTTTCTAATATTCAAAAGTCCTAGCTTCATGAAAAATGTGATCATTAATTATTATTTTTTTTTGTTAAGTGTGAATGCTTGATGAACGTATTAAATTTTTTATTTGATCCCTAAATTCTCATTATTCTTTTCATTGATTGTGTGGTTTTTATTAATTAATGTGATATATTTTTTGTTTCTTTTAAAAATTTTACTATACTTTACAATAATGTGATTAGTTATTTTTTATGCAATATTTTAATTTAAATCATATATTTATATACCAATATATAAAATCGATTAAAATTTTAATATCGAAAACATGATCTAATTGTTAATGAAAATTATAAAATACCATTAACATCCTACACATTGTAATATAAAAAATATAAGGCGACAATGATAACATTTTTAAACTGTAAACTAAAAGTTTATATGGTCACAACATTTAACACCTTATGAGTCTTTTAAATAATTGTATACTCATACAAACTTTACTTTGTAATATTAACTTAACTTATTACTGATTTTACAAGTTCAGTTAATGTCATACATTTATTACCGACTTTTTATAAAATTTTAAAAGCTAAATATCCATTAAAAAATTATTCCTCCATATGATCTATTAGAGCTTAAAAATGAAAATTTCATCCTCCTTAGAAGTTTTTCTATTCAAGTAATTAATTTGTTCTCTTTTCCTCTTAGCTCACAGTCAACATTTTTTTTCCTCACATTTTGTTGTCTTTTCATTTTCACCTCACTTTTTAGTCTTAAAACAAATTTTTAGCATCAATTTTTTTCCTCACATTATGTATAAATGGATGAATATAAATATATATAAGATGAAATTATCAATTAATATTAAGTGGGATTGGTGGCATAAGGTGTAATTATCAATTCAATGTGTATTATTCCAAAATGTTAAGTCTTGTGATAAAATAAACTGCTATTAAGATACTAATTACTTTTATAATATTATGACTTACTTTGCTTGTTTCAGTATCTATCATTTGTCACACGACCATTAAAGGTATAAGGAATATGTATAAGATCTCCTATTTGTATAGAAGTAAAAAATCATTAAAATTTTCATTTGTCCCATGACTTTTATGGGAAGAAGGAATACCTACAAGATCTCCTATTTTTATAGAAGTACAAAATCAAATACTACAAGGTAGTTGTAAACCTAAACAACAAATCAAGGCTCATTGGTGGAAAGCAGCAATTCCATTAGGGCAACTTCATTACCTTTATCATTATTTTTGTTGTATATGAATATATTTATGTGCAAATCCATTACATGTTATGCAGAATGCACATTTTATATCTCCTTTGGTTGCTACAAGTGTCGCTTTAGGGACTGTCAATGATGCACCTACATTTATTATATGGAGAATCAATAGCCCTAGTCTCCCATAATCATCACTTTGGCTTAATGATTACGTAGATTAGAAGTTTCATTTTTCAGACTTTATGTAAACTATACGTAAACTCTAGACTGGATGATCATATTTTTTGATTAACGGCCCGAGTTTCGTCACCACTTTTAATTAGAATCTAGATCCACGTGTGATCTTCCATCAGATAGTACACAAATGCCTACAGTGCTAGCTGCAGCATCTGCACAAGCTCTGGGTGTGGAGGTGGTGGACGACAAGGCTCACTAACTAGTCATCATTTGTTTAGGTTCTGTGGTGGCCATGCATTGGATGCACTTATTAAAAGTTATATGATGAGTGATGATTATACTTGAAAATTTGTGTTTAATTTGGGTTTTAAAGAAGAGAAAGAAAACTCTTTGGAATTAATGTGTGAAGAACTAAAGGACAATAGAGGATATATATATATATATATATATCTATATATGTATTTTTTTTTATTTAAAAAATTCTCTTACAATAATGCTACATATTATTAAAGTAGGCATATTTATATTTGTAAAATATGTACATATAAGGTATATTTAAAAGAAGAGTGAGGAATCCTTGAATTTATTTTTTGATTTATCATAATCCTATTATTTAAGAGAATTTTACTAAAATCCTTAAATAAAATAAAGAATATGATGTAATAGCCCGTCTTCTCTGTTGAGGAGGGAGCTCGATTTCACGCACATAACCTTGTAATTTTACGGATCAATAAGTAAAAACTTAAGATTCGATTATCCCCTATACACAATTACAAGTCATGAGGCTTACAAAATTCTTGACATTGCATCGCTATAATATAATTAAACCGCTTCACAAGACAAAACTCTCAAGATCACTAAAGTTTCTTCAAAGTCTTTCTTCGACCTTGAACTTTCTCTTGATCTAGACTAATTTGCATTGGAGGGTGTGAATTGGGGTGAGCTTCATGAACTCAGTAAGGATGAGGGGTAGTGCCCGAAACAAAGACATGCACACACTCAATCACACAAGATTCATAAAACAAATGCATACGTTCTTTAAAACAAATTCCAAATAAATATAGTAACCATAATTTCACATATCTCAATAATTCACTCTTTCATGTATGATTTCATAGATATCACGAATACTCTAATATCACATTTACATAAACAAATAATATTGTTCACTAGTTTCATAACACTTGCACTTACACTTTCGAATAATCACTTGCACTTGTCACTAAATTACTTATCATAGCATATTTCAATATTGTTTTCACTTTATATTGTTCATTTATCCCTTTTCAGATGCACTTGCATTCTTAGTTAATTTTTACTAAGGTTTATAATTTCTATTTTTAGTCTTTTAAGAGTTTCATTGCGCGATACCGTTTCTATGGGCATCAACCAGGGCACTAAGGATTCCCTCTACCATGTGGGTACATCACTTATTACTTGTCACTTATCACTTGTCATTTATCACTTGTCATTTATCACTTCTCACTTCCTTAATGCACCCAAACATGGAACAGTTATGCATTAGGTATCACTTATCACTTTTCACATAGATTCGAACACGAAACGATTATATATGGGACTTCCCAGCTACGTCTATCCGAGGTCGTATCCACAAGTAGGGTTGACCACACTTCACTTGCCAAAATGGCCACACACACACACCCCCCATTGATACCTATTAAATGGATTTCCATGCCTTTTAAATGTTCTTATTTTATAATTTTACAGCTCAATCCCTTCACTCTAACACAGCTACCTACACAACTTAGATGCTTACATACTTTCACTCATAATAAGTATACACTATATACATATACTTCGATATATAGTTTAACCTTCACGACTATTCAACCATCAACAAATACACATACGCACACTATTTATACCAATAGTTTTATACATACACATACATGTATAGTTTTACATATTTATTTACATAGCCTTACTAATTTACTAGAATCTAAAGGATAATCTTTATAACCACAAAACCTATACTTTTTTACCTATATACACTACATCTCTTTCATTTACATTGATTCACAAATCAATCATTTGCACATATTCTAATGCTCATACACTCATTATGCATACACAGAAATGATGTTTATATAGGTTTACACATATCATATCATACACATAGACTCGTTTTACACATTTAATTACGCATATTCTTGAAGTACCCACACACAATAGCATACATACACATGATGAGTTTACTAAAAGCTTGTTAGAAACTTAAACAATTTATAAAATCTGTAAAATATTTATTTCAAATAAAATAAAATATTTATAAAAATAAGAGTATCTCTAAATGAGACTAACCTAATCCCTTACCTATAGTCGAATCAGAAAAAGTGTTGGAATTCTTATTGGCTCGAGTCTATACTCTCCTATAAATCTGGTTTTGAAGAAATTCTTAAGGGTACGCACTTAAGAAAAATAGAAAGAAACTTTTTTTTTTCTTTCTTTGAATAAATGGAGGTTAAGTGCGTACCCTTGAGTTTAATCTATATTAAATAACTTGAGAGGTTATGTAATGTAACACCCAAAAAAGTTTATCTTTTATTATTTTATTTTTATTTTTATTTTATTTTAATTTAATTTCAAATTTTCTTAATTTTATTTTATTTCAATAATTAATTTATAAGATTTTAATTTAATTTAATTTAATTTAATAGAAATAAAAATAAAAATAATAATAAAATGGGGTAAAATTATTTTTGGAATTTAATTGAAATTGATTTTGGGAAAAAGGGATGAAAATTTGGATTATGGGGGTGTTTTTGAAAAGAAAATCGAAAACCGGGGGTCAAAATGCAATTTAAAAAAATAGTGCCGCGTCAGGAGCCCTGGCCAACCAGGACACACCGCGTGCAGGGACGCTGACGCAGGAAGCCACGCAGGACGGAGACCCGTGGGCGATCCGCGTACGCGCGATCAGACGGCTCAGATCTATTCCCGCGCGCACGGACGGTCCAGATTAAATCATGATGGACGGCTCAGATTAAAAGGGGAAGGTTATAAATAATCACATCCACACCCAACCCCAAAACCTAGCCGCTAGAACCCTCGCCGGAGAAGATGACCCAACCACTAGAGGAATCGGCCGCCGCCACTCGCCGCCGCACTAGAGGATTTTCTGGCTGCCAAACGACGTAAAATTTCTCTCCTTGGCTCGTTTTTCATTGTTGAACCTCCTTGTGGCCAAATCGGAGCCAAACTACCAGCTGATTGGCCGAAAAACATCACAGAAGTCCAACAGCGCCGTCACGGGTTTTCTCAATTTTTATCTCCGATAAGGCCCTTCCCGGTTCCCGTTCGATGTAATTTTTATACTACTGTGACCACTGTCTTTTTCTCTACAGGTTGGCAGGAGCAAAACACCAAATCGCAACTCATACCGGAGGAGCCGCCGTACCTGAGAGCTTCACCGCCAGTAAATCTCAGTTTTTTGGAATTTTTTGGCCCACTGAGGGCCCTAGGGGTGTTTTATCACAGGAAACAATGCAAGTTTGGCCAAATTCGGCCAAAAACAGCTGAAAATGACCAACCCGAGGTGGATCACCGCAGTGGGCGGCTGCGCCGACACCAGAGCACGGCAGAGCCGCCGTACCGGAATTTTAAAATTGGCCGGAAGGGCCCTGGTTCTGATTTGGGGTTTTTTGGGGACATGTGCAGGTACCAGAAGTGTGTTTCAGTTTCCGAGAAAAAATTCAGGGAATCTAGGGATTGTCCGTAGGCGCAGTGAGAACCTGATTTCAGACTCCGTAACAAGTAAGGATCTCTCACCCTATTTCCTATCACGACATTAAAGCTTAATAAATGATTAAACAGTATTTTATGAATTTATAGATATGTATAATTAATTAAGATTGCTAACGGGGCCCGAACCTGATGTATTTGTCGGTCTGTTTTTGTTTGATGTATTTTACAGTCTAAATGCAGTATAGTATCTGATTGTTTATTCTGTGGTTCTGTATGCATGAATAACTGTTTAATCTATTATGGTTTGAATTATTGTGAACCCGATGTTGCGTTGCCTTGTTTGGGGTGCGTTGCTGGTTTACATTTTTATTTTGATTATTTAATTGTGTCTTAGAAAAATAAGGATGGTATGTGAATTTATTAGTGGATAAGTCGACAGCCTCACTAGATATCCTGCGAGATGGTGGACGGACCAGGTCCATAGGGAACCCTACCGGGAACGTGGTCTCTCATATCGGACGGGGTATGGAGACTTTATGTGTGTTGGTGCCCATATCGGACGGGGTATGGGGACGGCCCGTTTCACCCTCATACCGGATGGGATATTGAGGTTTATGGTTTTGGCGCCCATACCGGACGAGGTATGGGGACGGCCCTGGAATTAAGTTATTAATGTGAATGGTTCACGTGTAGCGGGGACCCCCTATGGATCCCCATGGATACTAGTAGTTAATCAAAGAGGAAATTTGTTGCCTAATGATTGAAATACAAAAGTATGACATGTACTATGATACAGATCATGTATGAATTCATGATATTTATGATGTTATTGTTTCCAAAGATCGTTTTTATGAATCTCACTCAGGTTTTTATTATTTAAAAATGAGTTTTTTATAAAATATGCTCCATTGGTCCTTTTTGTTTTCTATCAACCTTTACTTATGTGACAGTGAGATAGTGTAATGTCCTTACTGGGATAGTGTAGATCATTCATTACTAACCATTTCAGATCAGGAGGACTTGGTTCCCAAGCTCGTTCTACAGGAAGACGGCGAGTAGAAGCCTAAGAATTTATTAATTTTCCTTATAGTATTCATTCATAGTATTTTCTTTAGTTAGTTTATTCTTTCATACGTTTAATTTGTTTTGATTATTGTGTAATGGATGTTAATCATAATCTATTTTATTTCGCTTCCACACTTAGAATAAATTTATACATTTCCTTTTAATTTTCGGGGTCATTACATGTAAGCTTTGAAAACAAACTTTTTGCTATATTTCTTTGTTGCACCAGTCAAGAAGACTAAGTTTAATTGAAAAATAATTAAATTGTGATGGGAGGATAAATGATATACGATTGAGTTTTTTACATAGGTAGTGGAAAATGTAAATTTTATCATACTTAAACTTATAAAATCTTTGAACTTAAATAAAGAATCTATGGCTATTTGGAAAGTGATTTGAATTTTTTGAAATCTTTACTTTAAATGAATAATCCATCGCTATTTGAGAAGTAATTTTTTTTTATATATGTGATATCTTACGTAATATATATAAAATAATTAAAAACATTGATTCAATTAATTTTATGGTCGTTAACTGTATTAAAATTAACTTTTGAATATTTTGTGCAGGTGGTGAAAAATGTAAGTCTTATTTTATACTATAACTTATGAAATCTTTGAACTCAAATAAAGAATCATAAACTATATAAAGTAATTAAAGAATTATGGCTATTTAAAATATTATTTCTCAAATAAAGAATCCATGGCTATTTGAGACTTGATTTTATTATACTTATTAGATATTTTACTTAATTTATATAAATTTCTTGTGAACATTGATGTTATTAGTTCTATGGTTGCCTTTATAGTACAAAATGAGCACTTCAAATAGAAATTTACTTTTGAATTTAATCTTTGTGCAGAAGAACTTATTAGTCATTTACTTTAAAAGATAAGAAATAATTTTGTTGAGGTAATGTTAAAATTTTTTATGAGTGACGAATCGACCAAAAATAAATTCCTAATTAACCAATAAAACAATATCGTAGTAATTGTAAGAAGGATCGAATCCAATAGGAATTGGAAAGCAATTATCTTTCTTGACTAATAAGTAAAAAGCATACAAGGGGGGGTTTTGTAGAATCCAATACGCAAAATATATATTAAACAAACTCTTGGCTGCAAATTAGAAACTCAAATAATTATAAAAAGAACTCTTAGTCAACGAAATAGCTTGCTCCAGTAATAAAATTGATCATAGATGTAAGAGTTCGTTTTACCAAAAATAACGCAAATCAGTTATAGTTGTCGAAAATGTTCCAACAACCAATCCTTCTTTATTCCTAAACCAACCAAGCAAAGTTTTATAGTTGGTTATTCGCTGCCAAGCAGTCCTAGGAACATACAAAGGATTTAACTTGTCAACAACCTTGAGAGCTAGAAGGACGTGACTCAAGTTGCTTGATTCATCGGCATGAACCGGTCATCTAGACTACTTACCACCTCAATGCGATACTAATCACTACTTGGTGCTGGAATCACTTGGACAGTTACGAATTTAAGGGATTCGGCTAGCTGCTTGTGATTTCTCTTCTTATATGTTGGGCCCTATTCAAACAGATTCAAAACAACAAAAATATATAAGAGCAGGAAGTAAATAAATAGCAGCTCTAAAGTTGGACTCAAATTAATTCGATTAGATCTCACAAATACATTGTTGCAGTTTTCTAGATCTATCAACTAGGAAAAATAAATAAATCAACCACTCATTATGGGCTTTTTAACACAAATAATTTCTTAGAGAGTAGAAAAATAATAAAGATGAAGAAAAAATTACTGATGCAACAGAAGTTGCTATGTGTAGTGCCGAGAAGTAGAGAGATAATGATTCTACTTTGATAGCCACCCTCTTTGTAGAAAAGGAGCTAGGGTTTTCTTCTTTTGTTGATTAAAATCCTTTTCCTTGACTTTTGGCTTATCCCAAGCCTTCTAGAATATTTTTTCCTTGATTTTCAGCCCCAGATCTTGGCTTGAATAATATTTTTTTTTACAAATTTAAAAAACACACGTTTTAATTTAAATCTATTACTGTGCACGACTCTTAGCATTGCCCAAGGCTTGTTTCTGGGCTTATGAATCTTTTCATGAACTCTTCCTCTTTTCATGCTATATTTCCTCATTTCTTCCTTATATCTTGTACGTACTACAACAAAACATAAAAAATAACTCGGATTAGATAACATACCATAGTTAAACTCAAAAGTAGGTCATAATGATGTCATTTTTAGGCACTATCAAACTCTCCCACACTTATCTTGTGCTTGCCCTCAAGCACTACACAATACACTCCATCAATCACCATTTTTTCACCTTCAACTCACTTACTCCAAATCATTTCATCATAACCCACATGTTACAGCTCAACCCTCAAGCTGCAAGAATAACCATCAACTAGTACTTTATAGGCTTGAGTTTCATGGAACCATACCAATGAATAACCACTTTGACAACATCCAAACATGTCATGAGAGAGTTTTGCAAATTTAGCAGACAAAAATTTCATTGAGTAGAATAGCCAATACCTAGTAGAACAGCCACCAAACCTGTCCAGATAAAAGGATTCATGCAGTTGGTTCATGCCAAAAACAGAAAAGCTTGAGCACTTTGCTTGCTTAAAATGCACTAACCTTTTAACGCAAGGGTAAACATCTGTGATGAATGCACCTGGTTACTCAGTTGGTCACAAGTTTTAAATGGCTACTAACACTACTCGTAGCCATTTGACTAGAGGAGTAGATTATTATTCATGTTCTTTTTTTCTTTCATTCTGAGTGCGTTTTATGCTCCATCTCACACTTTTACTCCAACTACTTTTGAAAGTAAGTCCATTTTAACCTCAATCTCACACTTTTACTCCAACTATTTTTGAAAGTGGGTGCGTTTTATACTCCATCTTACTCATCACATAATAGATAATTTGATTTATTCATTTAAAGCATACTATTCTGGACAAATTGTAGAGGAGCTCTTTCTGAGTATTAATATTCACCCAAAAATAAGAAAAAATTAATTAATTTTGTTTTTGAATAAGCAACTCTCAAACAAGTTATGTTCAATAAGTAATCAAAGATAAAATTAAAAATTAATATTAAGTAAGAAGGATTGGTGGCATAGAATTGTAGTTATCAATAAAATGTGTACTATTCCAAAATGTAAAGTCTTGTGATAAAATAAACTATTTTACGATATTTATTACTTTTATAACATTGTTACTTTGTTTATTTGTTTAAGTATCTGTCATTTTTCACATGACTTTTATAGGTACAAAGAAAGAATACATATAAGATCTCCTATTTGTATAGAAGTAAAAGATCATTCAATTTTTCATTTATTCCCACGACTTTATGGGAAGAAGGAAAACCTACAAGATTTCCTATTTGTATATAAGTAGAAAATTAAATACTACAAGCTTGTTGTAAACCTAAACAAAGAATCAAGGCTCATTGGTGGAAAGCAGCAATTCCATTAGGACAAGTTCATGACCTGCACAAGGTGTAAAAAGGACCAATGATTATGCCTCCACACTACTAGGGATTACAAGCTCTATCATGATGTTTTGGCTAATAAAAGGTGGAGGTTCCCTTATTGGTATTATGAGATGTAAATCTTTATCATTATTTTGGTTGTATACTTGTACATTTATGTGCAAATTCACTACATGTTATGTAAAGTAATGTGTATATATATGTTTCTAAAAGATAAACTGTGATGTTGATTAAGAACGGGCAAGTCACAAAACTTACAAATGGTGTACAAGAGATCCAAAATGTATAATGCACTTCTTGTGTCTCTTTTGATTTCTATAAGAGTTTCTTTAGGGACAGTTAGTGTCATACCTGCATTTATTATATACAGAATGCACAGCCCTAATCTCCCCTAATCATCACTCTAGCTTAACGATTACGCATATTAGAAGTGTCATCTTTCAAACATTATGTCGACTATACGTATACTCCAGACTGCATGATCATATTTTTTTATTAACGGCCTGAGCTTGATCACCACTTTTAATTGGAATCTGGATGCACGAGCCATCTTCGACCGCACAGTACATACATCTACAAAGGCTCTGGGCATGGAGGTGGTGGACTATAAGGCTCTCTAACTAGTCGTCATTTGTTCAGGTTCTTTGGTGGCCATACATTGGATGCTCTTATCAAAATTATATGTTGTTGTATGATGGGTGATGATTAGACTTGAAAGTTTGAGTTTTGAATTTGGGTTTTGGAGAAAAGAAAGAAAACTCTTTGGAATTAATGAGAGAATAACTAAAGGATAATAGAGGATATATATAAATATGCATATATATATATTTTTTTTATTTCAAAAATTCTCTAACAATAATGCTACATCTTGTTTAAGTATGCATATTTATAATTGTAAAATAATACATGTAAAGTATATTTAAAAGAACTACGAGGTATCTTTAAATTTATTTTTTTTATTTATCATAATTCTATTATTTAAGAGAATTTTTCTGAAATTCCTAAATGAAATAAATAATCTGATTTAGTAGAAACTAGTGATACACTATTGGCTTTCTTTAAATATATACATATATTATTTTCTTAAAAAAAAAACGTTTATTAAAGAATTGGATATTTTTCTTAATACTCAAAATTTTTGGGTTCAACAAAAAACGAGATCATTAAAAAAATTTTAAGGATAAAAAATAAAATGATTAAATAGATTGGTAGTAAGCCACCACTAAAGAATAGTACATAGACAAAGATCATCTCAGCCTAAAAAATTGGTATATCATATATAACTTGTAAAACAATTGGAAGAAAATTTCTCAAAATCTCTGTTATACAACATCTTATCACTATTTTTAGGAAAAAGTCTTTCTTTTGATTGGACTACTAACATTGTAGTAATATATCTCATTAGTAATTCAATCTAATATGCTTAAACTATGCATATTGAATTCATTTATCATAGTTCATTAAAGAAATAGTAAATGCACAATTTCATGCTCCTCAAACTTGTAACCTATTATCTTGCAAGATCAGGAAAAACATATCAAATTCGTTCTTCTAGCGAAGCTCCTAGTGTGATGTGTGAAGGAAATTGAAGCCATTCAGCTGTAATAATAATTTTAATTTTATTCATATAGTTAGTTATTTATCATAAAGAAAACTATCTAAAAAAATAATTCAAATTTTCATTTTTCTCGCAACTTTTATGGACATAATGAATGCCTACATGATCTCCTATTTGTATATAATTACAAAATCAAATACTACAAGTTTGCTGTAAACCTAAACAATAGATCGAGACTCATTCGTGAAAAGCAGCAGTTCCATTGGGGTGACTTCATTCCCTGCACAAGATGTAAAAAGAACTGACACTTCTACCTCCGAACTACTAGGGATTACAGGCTTTACCATGATGTTTTGGCTAATCGAAGGTGGAGGTGCCCCAACTAGCCTTATGAGAGGTAAATCTTTATCATTATTTTAGTTGTGTATGTATATATTCATATGGAAATCCACTATACATTATACTGAGTAAAGTGCATATATATGTTTTTAAAAGATAAACTGTGATGCTGATAAAGAAAGGGCAAGTTGTAAAAGTTGCAAATGGCGTACAAGAGGTAAAAAATGCATAATGCACCTCTAGTGATTGCTTTTGTTGCTACAAGAGTCGCTTTACGGACTGCGAGTGTGCACTTCCATTTATTATATGCAGAATGCAAAGCTCTAATCTACCCTAATCATCACTCTATCTTAATGATTAAGTAGATTGGAAGTTTCATCTTTAAAACTTTATGTCAACTACAATTAAAATCCAGACTGTATGATCTTGTTTTTTGATTAACGACCCGAGCTTGATCACCACTTTCAATTGGAATCTAGATACGCGTGCCATCTTCCACCGCATAGTGCACAAATCCCTACAGTGTTGGCGGCAGCATCTGCAAAGGCTCTGAGTGTGGAGGTTGTGGATGACTAGACTCTCTAACTAGTCGTCATTTATTCAGGTTCTGTGGTGGGCATGCATTAAAAGCTCTCATCAAAAGTGTTTGCTACTGTATGATGGGTGATGATTAGACTTAAAAATTTGTTTTTGGAATCTGGGTTTTGGAGAAGAGAAAAAAAACTCATTGGAATTAATGAGAGAAAAAGTAAAAGACAATAGAGGATATATATATATATGTATATATGTATATTCTTTTTCTACCTCAAAAATTCTCTAACAATAATGCTACATGTTATTTAAGTAAGCATATCCATATTTGTAAAAGAATGTACAAATAAAGTATATATAAAAGAAATATGAGTCATCCTTCAATTTATGTTTTGATTTACCATAATTCTATTATTTAAGAGAATTTTACTAAAATTCCTAAATGAAAGAAAGAATCTAATTAGTAAAAACTAGTGACACGCTATTAGTTTACTTTTAAATATATGCGGATATTATTTTCTAAAAAATAATGGTTTGTTAAAGAATTGGATGTTTTTTCTAATACTCAAAATTCTTGGGTTCTACAAAAATGAGATACTTAAATTTTTTTGAGAGATAAAAGATAAAATAATTAAATAGATTGGTACTAAGCCACCACAAAAGAATGATACATGATCAAAGATTGTCTGAGCCTAAAATATTAGTATATCCTATATAAATGGTAAAACAAGTAGAAGAAGTTTTATTGAAGTGGTTATAAAGTCTTAACTATCATTGTTATATAACATCTTACCACTCTTTAAAAAAATCTTTCTTTTGATGGAACGACTAATATTGAAATAATATATCTCATTAATAATTAAATCTTATATGCTTAAACCAAGCGTATTGGATTCATTTATCATAATTCATTAAAAAATAGTAAATGGACAATCATATGTCAAATTTAAATCAACGGATGATCAATATTGTTGGAAGGCTCATACACAGATATTTGAGTTTGTTTCAATACTCTCGAGGAATAGGAAAGCTTGCAATAATAATATACAACATTGTGATCAATTTTAAGAGCTTTTTTCTTAAGAGTTACAAGAATCAAATTCCCAAGTTAATTGCTTTCCTCATAAAAAACTTCACTAGCTCTACTTCATCATCATTAAACTTGTAACCTAATATCTTGTTGGTCTTAATCTTGTATGGATCAGGAACAAACATATCAAGTTCGTTCTTCTAGTGAAGCTCCTAATGAGATGTGTTTGAAGCCATTTAGCTGGATTAATAACTTTAAATGTATCCATATCATTAGTAATTTATCAATCTCGAAAATTATCCAAGAAAAACACATCTACAATGAAAAAGGATGTTGGTATTGATGGCATATGGGAATCCTTACCGAGTGGAAATGAGTGCAACATGGTCTTGGGACCCATAAGATTTTACTAGTACAGATCTTCTTTAAAGCTTCCTCATTTAAACTTTATGACCTGAGATTTACACTGTAGAAAATATTAACATCCAATATCTAGATATTATATTTCTGCCTGAAGATTAAGAAAAATAGAAAGAAACTTTTTTTTTTTCTTCGAATGAATGGAGATTAAGTGCATAACTTTGAGCTTTATTATAATAAATAACTTGATAGGTTATGTAGTCTTTGCAAAACAAACTTTTTACTCTACCTTTTTGTTGCATCAATCAAGAACACTGATTTAATTAAAGAATAATTGAATTGTTATGGGAGGATAAATGACATACGGTTGAGTATTTTATATAGGCCGTGGAAAAAATGGATTTTATTATACTATAACTTAAAAAGTCTTTGAACTTAAACGAAAAATCTATGGCTTTTTTGAAAGTGGTTTAATTTTTTGAAATCTTGAACTTAAATAAAGAATCCAAAACTATTTGAGATGCGATTTTATTATATTTGTATGATATCTTACTTAATATATATAAAGTAATTAAAAACATTGATTAGATTAATTACATGGCCGCTAACTGTATTAAAAGGTGGAGGTGCACCAACTGGCCTTATGAGAGGTAAACCTTTATCATTATTTTTATTGTGCATGTATATATTCATGTGGAAATCCACTACATGTTATACTGAGTAAAGCGTATATATGTGTTTCTAAAAGATAGACTGTGATGCTGATGAAAAAAGGTCAAGTTGAAGAAGTTGTAGAGGCTGTACAAGAGGTTAAAAACATATAATGCACCTTTTGTGCCTGCTTTTGTTGCTACAAGAGTCGCTTTAGGGACTGTGAGTGGCACTTGCATTTATTATATGCCAAATGCATAGCCTTAATCTCCAATCATCATTCTAGCTTAATGATTAAGCAAATTGAAAGTTTCATCTTTCTGACTTTATGTCCACTCTAGGTAAAATCCAGACCGCATGATCATGTTTTTTTATTAATGGGCCGAGCTTGATCACTACTTTCAATTAGAATCTTGATGCACGTACCATCTTCCACCCGTAGCATCTGCAGAGGCTCTGAGCGTGGAGGTGGTGGACGACAAGACTCTCTAACTAGTCGTCCTTTGTTCAGGTTTTGTGGTGCCCATGCATTGGAAGCTCTTATCAAAAGTGTTTGTTGCTATATGATGGGTGATGATTAGACTTTAAAATTTGTGTTTGGAATTTGGGTTTTAGAGAAGAAAAAAAACTATTTAGAATTAATAAAAGAAGAACTAGAAGACAATAGAGGATATATATGTATATATGTATATTCTTTTTCTACCTCAAAAATTCTCTAACAATAATGCTACATATTGTTTAAGTAAGCATATTTATATTTGTAAAAAATGTACATATATATTAGATTTAAAAGAAATCTAAGATATCCTTGAATTTATTTTTTGGTTGATCATAATCCTATTATTTAAGAGAATTTTAATAAAATTCCTAAAAGAAATAAAGAATCTGATTTTTTAAAAACTAGTGATATGCTATTGGCTTTCTTTTTAGAGATAAAATATAAAGCTATTAAATAGATTCGTAGTAAGCCACCACCAAAGAATGGTGCATGGTCAAATATCGTCTCAGCCTTAAAAAATTAGCATATCTTATATAAATGGTAAACCAGGCAGAAGAAATTTTCTCGAAGTTTTATTGAAGTGACTATAAAGTCTTAACTACCACTAAAAACTATCTCTATTATATAACATCTTACCACTCTTTAAGAAAAAAAATTTCTTTTGATGGGACGACTAACATTGAAGTAATATATCTCATTAATAATTCAATCTTATATGCTCAAACTAAGCGTATTGGATTCATTTATCATAATTTGTTAAAAAAATATTAAATAGACAATTATATGTCAAATATAAATCAATAGATGATCAGAATTGTTGAGATAATAATAGAAGTTGATCACCTTGCATAAGGTAAAAAGCCACGTTACACAAAAATGTCGACTGTATTTTACAATAATCTGATTAGTTATTTTAATGCATTATCTCTACTTTAAATCACATATTTATATAACAATATATAAAGATTGGTTAGTAATTGACCTCAAAAACTTGATCTAATTAGTAATGAAAATTTTGAAATACCCTTTAACATCCTAATCAAAGTCTAGTGTAATATAAAATTATAATTCAATAACAATAACAATGTAAAATACATAGAGAAGGTAACCAACTTGACACGATACTTCTTATTTGCATCAATCAAGGGGATTAACTAATTGTTGAAGAACAATTACAATGTGAGAAGAGAATAAATGTGCACACACGTAAGTTTGAACCTATATTTAAAGTTTTATTATAAAATTTTATTATTTTAATAATTATAACCCTACTGCATGCAGACACCTAAATCAATACCAAGGAGGCAGTGAGGACACCACTACCTTTAAGAAAGGAGAATTATAGTTATATCAGTAAACGGTAAAGAGTTTAGTATCCACCCAATCTAAGAGTGGGGTTCCTATCAGTAAACAGTAAGTAGTGACAACAATCATAACAGTAATTTCAATAATACCTCTCCTGAGTACCAAATAGACATATTTACTAAATATTTTAGTTATTAAATTTCTGATTAGTTTTTTTATTCTTTCTTAATTATTCATCTAGACTCCATCTTTTATCCATAATTCCCTCAATTAACTTTTGTTTATAGAGGTTTATTTATTTTATTTCATTTTGATTATTTATTTGTTTTAGTTATTTTTATTATTTTATATATATTTTTTAATTTAGTTTTGATAATTTACTTCTTTTATTTACTTTATTCTACCTTGATTGATTTTTTTTATAATTATTTTAAAACTGATATATTTCATTCATTTTCTAGATTTAATTTATTTTAAATTTATTTTTGTTTCCAATTTTGCTCTTTGCAGAAAACTAACTCGCAAGGAGATCTATATATATTTCTTTTCCAACCTTATACCTTCCCTGCTCGTTTATGTTTTTTCATCCAACCATCCTTCAATAAACAGTTTATCAAATGCAAGTATACACAAAAATTCATCCAATTTGCAGATTTTAAACCAAATGGACGCATTACACACACACACACATTCATTCAATCCTAAAACCACAACAGACATCATATTTGAAAACTAAATTTATTCATAATGCATATATAAAACACCATTGTATGTATAAAATATACTACTATATATAACACCTCGCCTATCACTGTACTAAAATTCTTTGGAAACTCTGTTTATTTGGGCTTTTGATCGCTTTAAATTTTAATTGGTTTACACTGTTTAACATTTTTTTTAGATTTGTGATTTTGATCTATTTTTATTTTTATTTATTCTATTATTTTTATTTTATTTTAAAATATTTTATTTCAAAGGGAAAATTTTAAAAAAAATTAGAAAATGCAGAAACAGGAGAAAATCTGCTTGCGGGAAAAGTCCCGCGTGAAAACAGTTTGTCTGTGCAAGTGTTGGGCACTGAGCACGCGCGCATGGGCATACAGTGGCTGCAAGGCGTGCGTACAACGTGCACGTCCCATCCGCACGCACGCACGCACATTCCATCTGTTGCCTTAGTTGGCGCGCCACCACCGTAGGTGGAGGAAATTTTTCTCCCTTATTGTTGGTGCCATAAATCTTTTCTCCTCTTTCTTCACCAGATTTCACCACTTGACACGAATTCAATGGTTTTGAAATTCTAGAAATTTTCCTTCTGCGTCTGTTCTTTCTACACTTCCAATTATCCTATTTCTCAAAGGTTTAGAGAGAGAGAGATAGTAAATTAGTGAGAGAAGAAGAGAAAGAAAAGAAAATAGTGAAGGAGAAAGCACCAAGGTTTTGGTAAAGAATCTAGTATTACTTTTGAAATTTTAAGGAGTATTTTTAGATAAGCAAATTTAATATGATTGTTATTTTGTCTGTTTTGCATGCCTCTATGTTCAAATGAGTCGAATTGTTCTAATTTTCAAGCATGCTATGTGAATTACTGACACTTGATGAATCTACATGTAATATATGTAATATGTAGTCCGTAATAAAAAAATTAAAAAGAAAAGAAAAAGAAAAAGAAAAAAGTGGAATGAAGCCCGTATGGTCCGAAATGTATTTGTATCGACATGCATATTACATCAAGTGTCTCATTAGGATTTTTATCTCTGAGGGGTATCTGTTCCCCTTACCCTTCAAGTTATCTATTTCCCCCTCCCTTATCTTGTCTAGAAAGAAGTAAGAAGACTGCTCCTAGTAGATGATAGTATGCTATCTGATGAGAGTGGTATCGCACTATCTGTAGGGGGTCACACATTACTAAATAATGTCATGACTATAGATATCTGTTAAGACCACTATAGTTGGTACGACTGTGGTCATAGATCGTACCATGGTTTGGCCAGTTGAAAGTGGGCCTAAGCAAATTTTTGTATATGTATCTGATCTAGTCATTCCACTTGGGCAGTTGAAAATCTGTATCTGCCCTTAGAGATGGAAGTTTGTAATGACTTCGCGAAGCATGACATAAAATATCTATGCATTTCATGATTTATTTGATTTTTTCAATTATTTGACATAAATATCCTCCGGCGTGAGTCGCGTTTTGATGTTTGGCTCCGATTAACTTGTAGAGAAAAGAACGGTGATCATAGTGGTATAAAATTTGCATTGAACGGAGGCCGGGAAGGGCCTCATCAGAGGCAAAAACAAAGGAGGGGGCGCGACGGTGCCGCTAGACTTCGGTTGGGTTTTTCGGCCGTTTAGCTGGTGGTTTAGCTCCGGTTTGGCCATAGGCGAACTTAGCATCGAAAAACGAGCCAGGGGGATAAAATTTACCTCGATCGGCGATCGAAAACTTTCCCGATGCAGCAGCGGGGGGCGGTGGCCGGCTCCTCCGGCGTTTGGTTCTTCTTCTCCGACGAGGCACTGGCGGCTAGGGTTTTGTGGTCAGGTGTGGGTGGAGTTTTTTATACCCTTTGCCTTTTAATCTCAACCGTCCATCAAGATCAAATCTGGACCGTCCGATCGTGATTTAATTGGGATTAAATCTGGGCCATCCATCCGATGCAATATGGGCCGTCTGTGCCTGATTGAATCTGGGTCGTCTGTACGCGTGAATCTGGGCCGTCCATGCGCGTGGGAATAGATCTGAGCCGTCCGATCGCGCGCACGCGGATCGCCCACGTGGCCCGTCCCCTGGTCAGTGTTTCCTTGCCACGCAGCGTGTCCTGGTTTGCCGGGGCTGCTGATGTGGGTACTGACATGGCACAACTTTTCTAAATTGCGTTTTGACCTCCGATTTCTGATTTTCTTTTCAAAAATACCTCCATAATCTAAATTTTCACCCTTTTTTTCCAAAATCAATTTCAATTAAATCTAAATAATATTTTTACCCAATTTTATCATTATTATTATTTTTATTTTCATTAAATTAAATTAAATTAAATTAAATAAAAATCTAAAAAATTCAAATACAAAAAAAAAGGAAAATTAAAATAATAAGAATAAAATTAAAATACTTGGGTGTTACATATGTAGACTTTAAAAAACAAACTTTTTGCTATACCTCTTTGTTTCACCACTCAAGAAGACTAAGTTTAATTAAAGAAAAATTGAATTGTGATGGGAGGATAACATTACATACGATTGATTATTTTATATAGGCCATGGAAATTACAAATTTTATTATAGTATTACTTATAAAATCTTTAAAATTAAATAAAGAATCTATGACTATTTAGAAAGGGGTTTCATTTTTTGAAATCTTTAACTTAAATGAATAATCAATCACTATTTGAGACGCGATTTTATTATATTTATATGACATCTTACTTAATATATATGAAATAACTAAAAACATAATTTAATCAAATTTATGGTGACTAACTATATTAAAAGTAAATTTTGAATTTTAATCCATGCCCTAAAAAACTTATTCGTCATTTCTTTTTTTAAAAGTTAAAAAAGACAATTTTATTGAGATAATGATAGAAGTTTATCACCACACGTAAAGTAAAAGCCGCATTACACAAAAACGTCAACTACACTTTAAAATAATATGATTAGTTATTAATGATATATCTCTACTTTAAATCACATATTTATATATCAATATATAAAGATTTGTTAGTAATTAACCTTAGAAACAAGATCTAATTGTTAATAAAATTTTTATTATACTTATTAGATATTTTTTTAAAATTATATAAATTGCTTATAAACATTGATTTTATTAGTTTTACGGCTGCCATTATAGTACAAAATGAGTCACTTCAAATAAAATTTACATTTGAATTTAATCTTGGTGTAGAATAACTTATTAGCCATTTTCTTTGAAAAGTAAGAAATAATTTGTTGAGATATGTTAAAAGTTTATCACCCTGCAATATATTTTTTTGAATTATAAGCAACAAAAACTTACATTTAGGTATTTTTAATCTAAAAATTCCTCTAATAATTTATATAGTTTTACAATTTTTTTCAAGTTTTAGAAGATAAATTTTATGGGAATTGGAAATTCTTGATGAAGATGGTGAGTGCTATTGGAACAATGAAGCTCAAAAGGAAAAGTGAAAGAGAAAAAGGAGATAGATGGAATAGCTTTGAATATTTTTCGCTAACTATTTTTTAATTTCATAATTTTTGCATTTAGAAGACCAATTTAATGATAACAGTTAACTAAATCTACCCTCTTCACATTTCTTTACCATACTATACATACATTTTTATGTATAGTTATTACCTTGATAATTGATTAAAATTAGATAATTAAGTGTTAAGTACTTCAGAATATAAAAATATTTGTCGACCATACAAGTAAGACACCATAAAGTTTTTTAAAAAAATTATAGAAACAAAACTTAAAGTATCACAATCACTTAATAATTTTTTCTTTCAAATTAATGATATAATAAGAAAAAATGTATAATAAAAATTAGCTAATTTTTTAAATTTAAAGTTACAATTATTTCACATTTTTCATGTACACATATGTTGTACATAAAAAAAGTTTGTGGTAAAGTTGAATTTATTTTTTTGATTTTGTCATAATATTATTGTATAAGAGAAGTTCATCAAAATCCTTGTAAGATATCAAGATTCTAATTTGGTACAAATTTTCAATATGTGACTTGATTTTTTGTGTCTTCAAATGTATTTGTTATTTTCTGAGAAATAATAGTTTATTAAACAATTAGATTTTTTCCTAATATTCAAAAATCTTGACTTCATGAAAAATGTGATCATTAATTCTTTTTTTTTTGTTAAATATGAATGCTTGATCAACATGCTAAATTTTTTACTTCATCCTCAAATTTCCATTGTTTCTCTTCATTTATTGCGTGATTTTTATTAATTAATGTGATACAATTGTTTGTTTATTTTGAAAAATTTACTTTACTTTACAATAATGTAATTAGTTATTTTAATGCATGATTTTAGTTTAAATCATATATTTATATATTAATATATAAAAATTGGTTAAATTTTAACATAAAAAATATGATCTAATTGTTAATGAAAGTTCTAAAATGCATTATAACATTCTTCGTAGTGTAATATAAAAAATAGAAGTCAATAATGAAAATATTTTAAAATGTAAACTAAAGGTTTGTATGGTCACAACATTTAGCACGTTTTGAGCTTTTTAAATTATTGTAAACTCGTACAAACTTTACTTTGTAATATTAACTTAACTTATTACTGATCTTGTAAGTTTAATTAATGTGATACATTTGTAAGTTTTTGGAGTTAGTCTTAACTTATTATTGACCTCGTATGAAATTTAAAAGATAATTATACATAAAAAAATTATTCCACCACATGGTCTATTAGAGTTGAAAAATGAAAAATTCAATTTCCTTGGAAGCTTTTTTATTCAAGTAGTCAATTTGTTCTCTCTTCATCTTAGCTCACAGTTAGCTTTTTTTTTCCTCACATTGTGTTGTCTCTTTATTTTTACCTCAATTTTTAGCTTCAATTTTTTTCTCACATTATGTATAAATGGATACACATAAATATGTATATATATATAAAAGATGAAATTATCAATTAATATTAAGTAGGTGGGATGGTGGCGTAGAGATGCAATTAGCAATTCAATGTGTACTATTGCAAAACGTAAATTCTTATGATAAAATAAACTTCTATTAAGATGCTGATTATTTTTATAACTTTGTGACATAGTTTACTTGTTTGAGTATCTATCATTTGTCAGATGACTTTTATAGGTAGAAGGAATACCTACAAGATCTCCTATTTGTTTAGAACTAAAAAATCATTCAATTTTTAATTTGTGCCACGACTTTTATGGGTAAAAGAAATACCTACAAGATCTCCTATTTGTATAGAAGTAAAAAATTAAATACTAAAAGTTGCTGTAGAACTAAACAATAGATTATCGTTGGCAGAAAGTAACAGTTCCATCTAGGTGAATTCATTACCAGCCTAAGGCGTAAAAAGAACCGACGCTTCTACCTCCGCACTACAAGGGATTAGAGGGTGTACCATGATGCGTTGGCTAATAAAAGGTGGAGGTGCGTGGACTGGCCTTATGAGAGATAAATGTTTATTATTATTTTGGTTGTATATGTATATATTCATGTGCAAATCCACTATATGTTATGTTAAGTAAGAGATCCAAAATATAGAATGCACCTCTTGTGTCTGCTTTTGTTGCTACAAGAGTCGTTTTAGGGATTATCAATGCCGCACCTGCATTTATTATACGTAGAATGCACAACCTTAATCTCCCATAATCATCAGTTTGGCTTAATGATTATGTAGATTAGAAGTTTCATCTTTCAGAATTTATGTCAACTATACATAAAATCTAGACTGCATGATCATGTTTTTTAATTAATGGCCCGAGTTTGATACCGACTTTCAATTAGAATATGGATGCACATGCCATCTTCCACCGTGTAGTACACAAATCTTTATTGTGCTGGTGGCAGCATCTGTAGAGGCTCTAGGCATGGAGGTGGTGGATGACAAGGCTCTTTAACTAGTTGAAGTTTGTTCAGATTCTGTGGTTGCCATGCATTGGACGATCTTATCAAAACTGTTTCTTGTTCTATGATGGGTGATGATTAGACTTGAAAATTTGTGTTTGGAATTTGGGTTTTAGAGAAGAGAAAGAAACTCTTTGGAATTAGTGAGAGAAGAATTAAAGGATAATAGAGGATATATATATATATGTATGTATATTCTTTTTCTATCTCAAAAATTCTCTAACAATAATGCTACATATTGTTTATATGAGCATATATATATTCATAAAATATGTACATATAAAGTATATTTAAAAAAAGTGTGAGGTATCCTTGAATTTATTTTTGGATTTATCATAATCCTATTATTGAAGAAAAGTTTACTAAAATCCCTAAATAAAATAAAGAATTTGATTTAGTAGAAACTAGTGATATGCTATTAACTTTCTTTTAAATATATGCAACTATTATTTCCTAAAAAATAATAGTTTATTAAAGAATTTGATGTTTTTCCTAATATGCAAAATTCTTGGGTTCTAGAAAAATGAGGTACTTATATTCTTTTTGAGATATAAAATATAAAATTATTAAATAAATTTGTAGTACGCCACCACCAAAGAATGGTGCATGGTCAAAGATCCTCACAGCCTAAAAAATTAGTGTATCCTATATAAATGGTAAAATAAGCAGAAGAATTTCTCAAATTTCTATTAAAGTTGCTATAAAATCTTAACTATCACTAAAAACTATCTCTATTATATAACATCTTATCACTCTTTGAAAAAAAAATTTATGGGAAGACTAATATTGTAGTAATATATCTTATTATTTTTCAATCTAAAATATTTAAGCAAAGTGTATTGGATTCAGTTATCATAGTTCATTAAAAAAATTACAAATGCACAATTATACGTCAAATTTAAATCAACAAATAATCAATATTGTTGGAAGGCTCATAAAAAGATTTTCGAGCTTGTCTCGATGCTCTCAAATAAAAGAAAAGCTTGCAATAGTAATATGTAACATTACGATCAATTTTAATAGCATTTTCCTTAGGAGTTACAAGAACCATATGCCTAAGTTAATTGTTTTCCTCAGAAAAAACTTCACCAGCTCTATTTCATGTTCAGCAAACTTGTAACCTGATATCTTGCTAAACTTAATTTTGTATGGATTAGAAATAAACATATCAAGTTCATTCTTCTAATGAAGCTCCTAGTGAGATGTGTGAAGAAAATTGAAGCCATTCAGCTGCTGTAATAATTTTAATTTAGTCTATTTAGTTAGTAATTTATCATAAAGAAAACCATCCAATAAAAATACATCTACAATGGAAAAGGATGTTGGTATAGATGGCACGAGTGAAGCCTTACCGAGTGGAAACAAGTGCAACATGGTCTTGGGTCCCGTATGATTTCGCTAGTACAGATCTTTTCCAAAGCTTCCTCCTTTGAACCTTATGACGTGAGATTTAGACTGTAGAAAATATTAACATCGAATATTTAGATTTTGTATTTGTGCCTGAAGATTAAGAAGAATGGAAAGAAACTTGTTTTTTTTTTCTTTCTCGAACGAGTGGAGGTTAAGTGCGTACCTTTGAGTTTAATCAATAATAAATAACTTCAGATGTTATGTAGGCTTCGGAAAACCAAATTTTGACTATACCTTTTTGTTGCAGCAGTTAAGAAGACTGAGTTTAATTGAAGAATAATTAAATTATGATGGAGGGATAAATTGCATACGGTTGAGTATTTTATATAGGCCATAGAAAATATAGGTTTTATGACACTACAATTTAAAAATCTTTGAATTAAATGAAGAATCGATGGCTATTTGCAAAGTGGTTATATTTTTTGAAATCTTGAACTTAAATGAAGAATCTATCACTATTTGAGATGCAATTTTATTATATTCATGTAATATCTTACTTAATATATATATATATAATTAATTAAAAACAAATATTTGATTAATTCTTTGGTCGCCAACTATATTAAAATTAACTTTTGAATTTTAATCCATGGGCTAAAGAACTTATTCGTCATTTATTTTTTTTAAAGTGAAAAAAGACAATTCTATAGAGATAATGATAGAAGTTTATCATCACACTTAATGTAAAAAGTCACGTAGCACAAAAATATCGATTGTATTTTACAATAATGTGATTAGTTATTTTAATGTAATATCTCTACTTTAAATCATGTTTTTATATACCAGTATATAAAAATTGGTTAGTAATTAACCTTAGAAACATGATCTAATTGTAAATAAAAATTTTGAAATACTCTTTAACATCCTACTCAAAGTATAGTGTAATATAAAAACATAAGTTGATAATGATAACAATATAAAATACATGGAGAAGGTAACTAACTTTCCACAATACTTCTTCTTTGCATCAATCAAGAGGACTAACTAATTATTGAAGAACAATTTCAATGTGAGAAGAGAATAAATGTGTAGGATTAATTATTTTATGCAGTATGTGAAAAATGTAATTGTGACATTTCGATGCTCGAGAGCAACAACGTCAAGTTTATCTATCAAACAAAATTTTCTTTTTTAAATATACTATCTATTATATTTGAAGTTTTACTATAAAATTTTATTATTTTAATAATTATAACCTTACTGCATGCAGATGCCTAAACCGATACCAAGAAGGCAGGAGGACACTACTACCTTTAAGAAAGGGGAATTACATTATATCAGTAAATGGTAAACGGTAAACAGTTCAGTATCCACCCAATCAAATAGTAGGGTTCCTATCGGTAAACAGTAAGTAGTGACAATAATCATAACAATAATTTCCTCCTGAGTACTTAATAAACGTATTTATAAAATATTTTAGTATAATTTTGATAGTTCTTTATATTCTTTCTATATCATCTAGAGTCATCTTTTATCATAATTCCCTTAATTAATTTTTTTTTCTACAGCTTTATTTATTTT
>NW_019014475.1:4046-24404 GCF_000150535.2 Carica papaya
CTAACTCATTGGAAAGTACAAACAAGGGAATTAATTTGAAAAAATCTATTCAGATGGCCAACGCAGTTGAAATCAAGTGCCATGTCAATATGTGATGCAAAAACCTCTCTTCTTACATCGAATCTAATCTGCCTATAAGAACTGGGATTGTTGGTCCACCACAAACTAACACAGCTTCAGCTCCAGCCACAGCAATCACGTCTGCCCAGGACACTAATAATGGGAGAGCCTGGAATATTAGCATGGTGCTGTAGTTCCAATAATAAAAATATCTAGTTTACTGGCCATTCAAAAGACAATTACCTGGTTGTACTGCATCTACTTCAGTCTTTGCTTTGTTTAGAATCTAGATAACAATGTACCACTAGGAGTTAGCTGTTAGGAGATTCTACGAGATTTATCCAGTTTTGTATATGTATTAAGGAGTTCGGAAATCTATAGGAGGTATGGAAAAGCAAAAGCCATGCAGCATATATAGTATGTATTTACGGATAGAAAAATAGGATGCACATACATTTCAACCATACAGGAAAGCAAGAGAGAAAGTGCCCATGCCTTATAGATTTCTTCAAACCTGAATTTTCAGGTCTATCAAGTTCGTAGAGTATAGAACCATTCATACCCCCTGCAGTTACATAAGCATGTAATAAATTCACATGAACAAGGGAAACCCCATATTACTAATGAACTTAGAAGATAGGAAACCAAAAGAAAAAATTGATATTTACTTAATGAAATGAAAGAAGTTTTGAATGTCACCCAACAACCAATAAGAATATTAATCCAACTACTATCAAGCTTTCGCTGGCACAAGGAAATAAAATATCAAAATTGGAAGCAGTGGTACACTGACTATAAACTGTCTCAATGTCCTAAGAAGCAGCTATCATATGCTTTTATGCGGAGGAGTATAAAAACTAGATCCATGTTTCATTTAGAAATCAATGCCATTTAGATCTAATACCTCAATGATCATTCCACGAACAAATACCTGAATTCTCATCCATTTCAAAGGTGCCCGCATCATGAAAAACAAGCCGAAGCACACCAGCAGCCTTGCTTTTGGTCAATAGCTTCCTTACCTCTTCCTTTATCAATGAATATGTTGCTGTACCCGACCTTCAATTTCAATGGTAACAAGGCAAATTGAATATGATATAAGGCAGGCATCACAATGATAGATAACCCACAGACATTTGAACCCAATGCAATAGTTTATACATCTCCTAGCCAGTGCCCTGATGCATTATCATCCAAACATAAATGTTCGATAAGCAAAAACAGTCGTCTAGTCATTGATAAAACCTGTAGCAACGCCTAAAGATAATCTGAAACCCGTTGATGCTTGGGTTTAGTCCAATTGGGATTACGTTACCATGCAATTAGTATAATTATATGTAAATTCCACACCTCATACTTCAGAAGAAATGGAAATAATAGTAATAAGAGAGAGAGAGAGAGAGATTTGCTATACTCACTCAGCCGCCTGAACTCCAAACCGCTCCAAAGGAATAAGAAATGGCAGTGTGGATCCTAATAGCACTTTCCTCCTATTGGAAACACAGAATTGATTTTTCCCTGTACCTAAAGCAAATAAATGGAATAAGAAACAAACCAAACACATCGGGCAATTTCAAGGGAAGAAGGTTTTGGTTTATACATAAAGACAAATACTTTTTAGTGGGACAGTTTTCATAGTCTCAAAATTCCCGTGAATTTCTCGGGAGACACAGTCGAGACTGGAAAAAAATTAAACGACGAACAAGTATTTTAACCTGATTGATCGTCGGGGCTGGGGAGAGCACAGGCGTGAAGGAGTCTGGCGCCATATTTGACAGTTGGGGAAGATGACCTCAGAGGTTTGGCGGGAGAATCGGAATTAAAATTGATTTGGAAAGTGGGAGAGGTTCGTAAAGAGCATAGTGGTGAGGGTTTGAAAATACTCAAAGTCATCTTCAACGGACGGTCGAGAGTTGCTGCTGCTCCTCCCGCTGCGAAGAGGCTTTATAATTGGCGGGTGAACTGGAAGGTAATGATAGACGCAATCCTGTGTGGTCCGGTCCATTGAAGTTGGGAAAGGTAAGGATTTGATTGGTTGCCTTTGAGATTAGTCAACGCTAGATTTTCTGACTCTCGACTCCAATTTCTAATTAGCTGATTTTGGATTGATTAACCTCAAACTTTTCATATTATCTACGCTAACAAGTCTGGACCTAACAAAAAAAATTTCAATTTAAAAAGAAAAGTTAATTAGCGGATTAAAAATACATGAAAATTACTGTTTTAATTAAAAAATTAAATTAAATTAGATAGAATATAAATGAATTACTGCTTTAAGTGAATGTGTTTGTTTTTCGTATGTATATATCGCAGATATACAGTTCATTCCATCTTCATCATGATCAAAAAAAGCTTCTAGTTCATTCATGGGTCCAGTGTTACAAAATTTTGAGTAATCTAACAAAATATACAAAGAAACGAGATGTATAAAACATGTACATATAGCAATGAAGGAATACAGTGTAAGTAGATCCCACAACCTCCTATAAGCAACTGTTATCTGGGGCCTGAAAGCCTCACAGCTGAAAGATAAGCATCACTGTTGCAGTCCGATGGTCCCGATGACGTTCCTTCTTCACTGATCGACTTGAAGAAGCTGGAATAAAGGCGAGCACCCAGTGGAGAAGATGTCGGAGGGTCAGGGACATTGCAGAGACCTTCGAGCATTTGGACTACTTTCGTCATTGATGGACGGAGATGCATATCTTCCTGTATACACCACAATGCAACTTTTATAGCAGTATAAACTGTGTCCTCTTTTTCATCGATCCTCAGCTTTGAATCGAGCAAATCTCTCAGTTTTCCCTCTTCCAGCATCTTAAAAGCATATGATGGGAAATGAGATTTCTCCGAAGATTCACTTGGATCATAATTCTTTCTTCCACCAATGATCTCTAACAAAACCATTCCATAGCTATAGACATCGCTCTTTTCAGATATTGCATAGTTTGTGATCCATTCTGGGGCGAGGTACCCTCTTGTTCCTCTCAGGGTGGTGAAAACATGGCTTTGCTCTCGTGTCATTAGCTTGGCCAAGCCGAAATCTGAGACTTTGGCAAGGAAGTTTCCATCAAGAAGCACGTTTTCGGGTTTTATGTCACAGTGAACAATCTTTGCATCGCAGTCTTCATGGAGATAAGCTAGTCCTTTTGCTGTTCCCACTGCTATATTGTACCTTGTGTTCCAATCCAACAGGAAATCTTCTCTGTCTCTCCTGAAGATCCATTTATCCAGAGACCCATTTGCCAGGTATTCATAAGCAAGAAGCCGATGAGTTCCTTCAGCACAGAAACCCTTGAGCCTGACCAAATGGTGATGGTGGATGCTGCCGATGATGCTAACTTCAGCTCGGAATTCTTTCTTCCCCTGACCGATTCCTTCAAGCTTCTTCACTGCCAGTTGAGTTCCATCAGGAAGTGATCCACGGTAAACTGAACCAAACCCTCCTTGTCCAAGCTTCACAGTGAAGTTACTTGTTGCTGTTTGAAGATCTCTATAGCTGAAACGAACTGGCATCCCGGATAAACTTTCCAGGAAATTATCCTCTTCTGAGGTCTCGTGAGGAGATTCTGGCAATCTTTTCTTCTTCTTATAATATTGAAATGCCAGAAAAAGTAGACCCGCAATAATAATTACTGTTGAAACAGCAATAATCACAACATATGGGAAGTGTCTTTTGCTACCTCCATCTCCTCCAGCAGTTGAGCCACTGCCTCCATTCAAGACCTTGATATACGAAACAAAGCCAGCACCCTGACCAGAGCTTTGGAAGCTTCCAACCCAATCAAACAGGAAACAATTCCCAGTATTGTTCTGGAAAAACAAAGCACGGCATGAGCAGTTTCCATGGCAAGAGTCTACGCAACCATTCAAATCAGTTTTTGAAGAAGGCTGTGCAAACCCAAGTGCGAAATATCCAAGCCCATCTCCAGCATCAACAAGCTCAGCAGAGTCTTTCGAGTGATCACAGGGAGAGACAATCCCAGGTTTACAGTTAGAAAATGAGCTAAGGCTTGAAGGGCAAGTGCACTTGTTGTTACCAGAACAAACATAATACGAATCACAAGGCTGCGGTGTATCACATGGATCATCAGGAATTGTTTTCGATGATGGATCACCAGACCCTCCATTATCAAGGTTTAAGAAAGAGATAAACCCATCACTTCCTAGAACTGCAATCCAGGTAGCATTGGCATCAGTGTCTTCAGAGATTGTAAATTGCCACAGCAAGACTTTGTTCTGGTCATACAACCTCCACGAGTTTGCATTAATAGATGCTGAAGTCACACCTCCACCATTCTTGTTGATAATTTTCCGAGTCTCCTTCCCCATAGACCAATAAGGTTGAAGGGTTGGGTGACCTGCAGAAAGAACCATATCATTGGACTTGATTTCAAGAACATAGCTCAAGTTATTTGAGCCGATGTTGCTTGTGAGTTTCATTCCTTCCACGAACTCCTGGTTCGATATAAGTGTATCAGTCGGATGGCTAAAACTCTGCCACACCAGATTAATATTACTGTCATTTCCAATCAAAGCAAGATTTCCTGAATCTTGCAATTCAATGGCAGAAACTCCTTTGCCACCAGTATTCAATGTCCAAACCACATCTGAACCCTTCTGTAAAAACCCATTCCCAGTTTGATCAAACACAAAGTCATCTGAATTCGAAACGGGGGAACCTCGATTTGCAGTCCATATTACTTTTGAAGTAGGCAGATGAACAACTCCCAGTAGAAACAATGTGACATCTTGGGTTTTGATGAATCCGAAAGCAAAATTCGAGTTGTTGGATACAAGAAACAAGCCATTGTTATCTATCCAATTCATCTGAGACCCTTGATACACAGGATAAATCTGTCCAGTACTTCGAATACTAGCCGTACATGTTTCAGAAAATAGTGGAAGAAAAAGTAATATAAACCCCATGAGATGTTTGAATCTCCAAGCCCCCATGACCTAAATTCAATGAAGCTTATGAAAATCTAAACAAACCCACAAGGACAAGAAGAATTCCCAAACAAAATTCCTCTAGAAATCTAAAAAATTAAATGGTGTTTTTCAAAACACAACAAAACTGCTTTTAAAGAAAAATTTAGCGGCCATGTAAGCAGTAATCCCACTTTTTGTCCCTAAACCCACCAAATATGTGGAATAATACGAGGGTTACAGAAAAACAGGATCTACCTAATGAATGCGCGAGCTTGACAGATACAAAAGGCATCATCTTTGATGGAATGCAGAAGAAAAGAAAAAAAAAACATCCCCACAACAAATCGAATATAATGATGATCCACACTTGAAAAGTCAATGAGACGAGGAAAAACCAAGGCTGAAATTTGACATAGTTCTATGACCCAGAGAAGAAAATTCACATAAAAAATATGAAAAGAGCCCATCAAAGGACATAATCGATGATTTCCAACTAGTGGGTGCTCTACATTTACCCAGGAAATCGGAAGAACGGAAAGACCCAACTAGAAACCAAGACTAGAAAATGAAGAAGCGACTGAATTGTCAACGAAAATTGATGAGCAAGCTTCATTTCGCCATTATAGTGAGAAAAAAAGTTGCAGAGACACCGATAATCTTGAGAAGTTCACATCGGATTAGAAAAAAAAAAAGGCAGTTGAAGAAGATAGGATGTGAAAGAAAAAACTAAGCTAGCACCTCACCTCAACTCAACTCGGTAAGTTTGCAGAAAAAACAAGAGGCAAATAGAGAAGATGATTCATCTGGCTGTTTCCTATTTTCTGTTTTCTGCTTCCATCACGAGTGTGGACTGGAAAGAGAGAGAGAGAGAGAGAGAGAGAGAGGAAGATGTGAGTTGGGTTTGTATCGTTCAAAAGTCTCCCCCTACTCTCTCTGCTCTCTGTTGAATTTCAAATATGAATCAGCAACCGTCAAAATACGAATTCCATCTTTAGTTGACAGATCCAAACACCCACTGGTTTTCTACTTTTCTCTCAGTAAATTATGTTATTTTTTTATTAATTAAATTAAATGTAATTAATTTGTTTGGTAATGGACGAGAAAATTAATGAATTTTATGGTAATTTAATGGGAAGTTGGACGGAAGTGAGATATGAGTCAAGGTTCCCCTGCAACTAAGTCATACCCGCCGTGTCGGGGTTGCCAACTTGAAATCGATGGGTCCCACTTTCTATGTTAATGAAATTCCCATAATACCCTTCCATAGTTGGCATTTTTACCTTAACTACCACGTCAGCAAACTTACGTCAACAGATTAATACTGCTGGCGTCTTATCTCGTCATGAATGAACGGGAACGAACCAACCATGTCCATGTCCATTATTATTTGATTTGACAATTAATAATATTATATAATATTACATATTTATATATATATATATATATATGTTCAACGTGGTTGTGTTAAATTTTATAATTAATTATTTTTTATGTTGGAAAAATACACTGAATTGTAATCTTAAGTTCAATTAATTTTTCATTTCTTTTAATTTTGGGAAATATATATTTTTTATTTTGTTATTTAAAATAGTACTAATGTCTGTAAATTAAATTTTAACTTAAATGCACACCTGTGAATTAAAAAATAATAAATTTAATCTGCATTTTCATTCTAGTGAATTTTACACCAGATGAGATGTGTATAATTGATAATTAGATCTTTTTTACCACTTTTTAATTGATTTATTTAAATTCATTATAACTCACTTTTTATTAATTTATACAAGGTTAGGATTCATTATTAAGTTAGTTAAGTAAACTTTGTTAACTTAACTTAGTATTATTATTAGGTGTGCGGGTATAAAATTAAATATAATTCAAATGATAGTATTAAATAGTACAATATTCGTCTAGCGATAAAATATTATACTCAATAAAAAAAAATATTGATTTCTTTAAAACTTTTTCTCCGATTGCTCATAGTGTTGTCGTAAAAGTTTTATTATCGTTAATAATATTTAAAAATTAGCATCTCGGTTAATTAAATGTTAATAATATTTTATCAAATGATTTATTTTAATAGATTTCTAGTTATCATAAAGTGGAGGAGTTGGTTTTTGGTATCTGTTGGTATGTAAACTAAGTAATTCATTTATGGATTAAGGTAGGTGTCTTTGTCACGGAAACTTTAAATTTTTTCAAACACTTAGTTTTGGTTTTATTAGATCTAAAAGTTAATTATTCCTTATTTGCTAAAGGATCTAAATGTTGTTTTGCAATGCTTTTGGTATATATTAATAATATTGTCATTATCCGACGATTAATTGATCAAATCAAAATAGTAAAATCTTTTGTTTTTTTTATTTTCAAATTGAAAGTTCGTGATAAAATAAAATATCTTTTAAGCTAGGGGATTATTCATTTCTCTAAAAGTATTAGTCTTTTTTTTTTAAATAGACTACATTTTATAATTGCTTGAATAGACTGGTTAGTTTTAATGCCTATAAATCTTAAAATAACTTTATCTTTAGAGTAATATGAGTTATTGCCAAATGTTTCTCTTTATTAGAGATTACTCAGTCAATTTTTTTTATATAATTATCTGTTGGAAAAAAATAATCTTTAAAACATGCACAATCACACTAAAGTAAAAGCAGAAAGAAAAGAATACAAAAATTTTACGTGATTTGACATTGTACCCACGAGCAAGATCGACAATAAAGAATTTCACTATGTAATATAATAGTACATCACTAATAGGTTAGCAAATCTATTTATAGAAAAACTAAGAAAATTTTTCACAAATAAAAATTCTATAATATATACATGAAATATTTTTTAAGATAGATACAAAGAAAATCCAAATAAATTATCCTCAAAATATAGATAAATATCGTCAAAAATCAAGACACATCAATAAATCTTCCCCTTGACTTGAATTTCCTATATCATCAAAGCAACCAACCATCTTGTTGCACCGTTTTGCCAACATGCCCCCACTGGTGCGACATTGAGTATCACATACTCCAGCCAAGTTTAAGTCACACCTGAACTTGCTATCTGATCCCTGAACAAAGTAACATCTGCCATCAAGTTCTTCACACACAACACTAATCATCTAATCAGCATTTGAACTCCCTGGTTCCTGCGAATCAACTGGTCCTACAACTGACAAGTTATATGCAACCAGATTCTCATAACTCTGTGGTCGTCTAATCTATCTTCTCTTCCTATATGTTGCAATACTATATAGTTGTTATTGATCAGGTGCACTATCACCTTCTTGATTAAGATCATGCACTTCATTCCTTAGACTATTGGACTGAACTTTTAACTCTGCTTGTTCTCTGACACTGTGATCTGATTCTACTATTGTCTTCCCTTTCTGACTGTCTAGTGAATCAGACTCATTGAATGTCACATCTTTGTTAATAATCAACTCTAAAGACTTGGGATAACTACACCACAACCTGTAGTCTTTTACTCCAAATGCATACCCCAGAAATATGCACTTCTTTGCCTTCGGCTCAAGCTTACCATCCCTAACATAAGCATAAGTAGGACAACCAAACACTCTAAACTAAAAGTAATCATCATGTGACCCAGACCATATCTTAAAAGGAGTATTACTCTCAATAGTTGTGGATGAAGATCTATTAACTAAGAAACTAGCAGTATTTACAATTTCAGCTCAAAATTTCTGTCTCACATCTGAATGAGACAACATGTTTTGTGCCTTATCACAAAACATCCTATTCATGCGTTCTGCAATACCATTATGTATGGTGTCCCAACACAAGTGCGGTGTCTTACTCTACCTTCTGTACTGCAGAAATAATCAAACTCACGATTACAAAATTCCAATCCATTGTTAATCTTAATACACTTAATCTCCCTCTCTATCTGCTTTTCAATCATGGTCTTCTATTTAACAAATATTGAAAATGCCTATTCTTTAGATATCAAAAAATGCACTCATAACTTCCTAGAGTAATCATCAATCAATGTTATAAAATACCTTATACTACTATTGGAGGAAACTCTATATGGACCCCATAAGTCAGAATGAACATAATCCAACTTACCTCTAGCCTTGTGCACTGTCTTTTTGTTGAATTTCACTCTGGTCTGCTTGCTAAATACACAGTATTCATAGAAATCTAAAGCTCCTTCTTTAGACCCATTCAACAAACTCTATTTGCTCAAAACAGATTACCCCTTTTCACTCATCTGACCCAAATATAAATGTCACAACTAATTCTGATTACTGCTCGTTGATGCTACAATAACTTCCCCTGAAACTATGTTTTCCTAAAAAATATATAATTTAGATTCTGAACTGTCTTTCATGAGTACCTCGGAGCCTTTGCACACTTTAAGAGTACCATTCTTTGCATGATATTTGTAATCTTGAGTCGCCAATATAGAGAGAGAAATCAGATTCTTCTTTATCTAATGAATTTGCCAACACTCAATTGTTCTGATGATACTATTAAACATTCTTAATCTGATATTACCAATCCCAGTTACAGATAACTAACTATTATTTTTCATATACATGATACCACTCATCTGCTTGTAAGTAGCAAACCAATGCTTATGTGGATACAATTGTGGAATATAGCACCTGAATCAAGAATCCAGAAGTTCTTTCTATGATCTAAATTCACATATAGAACTATCCAAATATTGTTGCTAGCACTATCATCAGAATTATCTTTGTCGACTATATTAGTAGAACTCTCCTGTTCTCTTCCTCTCTTCAGTGTATGACAATCTCTCATAAAGTAACCCTTCTCTCCACATTCAAATTAATTTTTATTTTTACCTCTAGATTTTGATTTGCCCCTTCTCTATGTCCTTCCCCTACTTACCAAACTTTTCCCTTCTATTCTATACTCAGTAAAGTTCTTTTATAACTTTTTCGATTTTAGTGCGTTGCTAACATTATCTAGTAAAATACTAGTTTTCCTATATAGTAGAGTATCAACAAAAGTCTCATAATAAGATGGTAATGAACATAGAACAAACAATATTTAATCCTCATTTTTAATCTTAATATTTATGTTATTCAGTTCCATAATTAACGAATTAAACTCGTCAAGGTGTTGTTTAATGGGCGTACCTTCACTCACTCTGAAATTGTAAAACATTTTCTTCAGATAAAAACGGTTCGTCAGCAATTTTATAGAGTATGATTCTTTCAGTTTCTTTTACGCAGCTGAAGCTAAAATTTTTTTAGCAATCTCTCACAAAACATTGTCATTGACACTATAAAAATCGCACATAAGGCTTTATTCTACATGCTCAGCTTTTTCGACTCTCTCATACCCTTAAGATATCTTTCTTCAATTGCCCCCCATAAACCTTGTAATACCAGGGACGATCTCATTCTAATCTTTCACAAACTAAAACTCGTACAACCATCAAACTTTTCTATTTTATACTTTGTAGATGTCATCTCGAATTCCTATACTGTGCACCAAAAACTAAATAGAGAAAAAAAAAACACTGTCAGAAAGAAAAAAACACTTACAGGAAGTCACCACTGCACAGAAAACTACCGAACGCAACCACTGGAACACAGTACGTGCCGCCACGTGCTGTCACACGCACGACCACCAGAGATGTCATGCGCCGCCATCAGCCGCTGCTCATTGCTACCAAAAAACCAAAAAAAAATACATAAAACTATGCAACTTGTCGAATCCGATACGGATATGGTGAAAACACGCTGAAAACACCCCGAGAATGCCACAAATTGGGCTTTACGTGAACCAAGTGCCACCACACTGGTTCATCTTCTCTGGCATGCGTTCTCCCTCTTCAGCTCTAGTTTTGTGCATAGATGGGGTCGGACGTCGTGGATCCGCCTTCGATTTCTCTTATCCGACCCTCCTCTTTGAGCAAATTGATTTTCTTTGTGTGAGCCACCGCACATCTGAGCTTCTCCATTTTAGATTTGATTTCACTGGTCGCCACTCACACAAACCAATTTTCTCCCTCATCAATCTGGTCGAACGGATATGAGCATAGACCATTTTATTCATTCAAGCTACGTCGTTTTTCATTTCGGCCTCTCCACATGGTTCACCTTCTTCTGGTAACCAGAAAAACCAAATTTAATTTTGTTTCTTCACCGACTGATCTACTTTCTTTCTCTAAGCCCAGCTGAAACATGAGCTCTGATATCCCTTGTTAGAGAAAATTAATCCTTAAAGCATGCACAATCACACCAAAGTAAAAGCAGAAAGAAAATAACACAAGAATTTTACGTGGTTCAACAGTGTGCCTACATTCATGGACAAAATCGGAAGAAAGAATTCTACTATGTAATCTAAGAGTACATCACCAATAGGTTAACAAACTTATTTATAGAGAAACTAGTAGAGTTCTTTACAAATAAAAACTCTATAGGATATACATCAAATATTTTTCATGATAAATACAAAGAAAATTCAAATAATTTATTCCCAAAATACAAATAAATATCGCCAAAAATCAAGATACATCAACATTATCTTTAAACCATGTATCACTTTTATTATCTACAAGATCAATCAATATATTTTAAAACAATGAATTTCACATCTCCATCAACATTATCTTTAAACCATGTATCACTTTTATTATCTACAAGATCAACCAATATATTTTAAAACAATGAATTTCACATCTCCATATTGTTTATTACTTACTTAAATACCTGAATAACAAGACGGGACCAGGTCTTTTTTTCTCCTCTATATATTCTCTCAAGTTAAGAGCTTTTTCGGATATTGATTGGGTGACTTCTCATAAATTTGTCACTTCTATTATTTCTTTTAGGTGATTCCTTAATTTCCTAAAAGTATAAGAAGCAGTCTACTATTTTCATATCATCTATAGAAGCAAAGTATTGTGCTTAGTTGTTAAGATAAGTGAATTGACTTAGATCAAATATCTATTACTTGACTTTGGAACTCCTGTAGTTAAGTTGTTATGTGATGAACAGACAACAATATGAATTATTACCCATCTTATTTTTTATAAAAGAAACAATTCTACAGAGATTAATTATCATTGTATAAAATATTAATTAGTTTATGAGACTGTTTAGTTACTCTTGATAATCAATTAATAAATTTGTTCACCAAACTAGTTTTATCTAACTTGTTTTTTCCTTTGGTATCCAAGATGTTCATGGTTAATATCCACAATTCATTAGAGAGATAGTATTAAGTTCGGTAAGTAGGCTTATTAATTTAACCAACTTAGTATTATTATTATATGTAAGTGTACAACTGAAATGACTCGGAACTAGAAGGGAAATAAATTCATAAATTTTATACGGAAGTGTATAATAATGTTAGAGTTTACATCCTTACACATAAATTTAAATGTCCAATAGGGCAACAAAAATGTCCATTTCATAGAATTGCATAAAAAAATGAAATAAACATATGAAAATAGTAAATAATTATTGTAGGGAGGTTAACCTTTGCTAACTCTTGATGAGATTCGGGGGACACCTACTCACAACCCTTCTGCTGATCAGGGTTTAAATGTTGATCTTCTTGATATGAAATGGTTAATAGGGTTGAGCTACACTAATCTAATAAGAATATCACACTACTCACCGATATGGAAACTGAAGGTTGGTAAAAAAATATAAAACAACTAATAGAGCTCTTAATTTAAGTAAGTTCATTTATCACAAGAAAAATCATTTATTGCATACTTACCGTTATGAGATTTTCAAAATCAATCTACAAAGATAATAACTCAAATGATATTATGATCTCTTAAACAAGTAAGTATGAACAACAACTTTCTTTTTTTTTTATCTGCTTACTGGTACCTCTAGGGGTCCATAGGGATGTCCCCCTACGCATGAACCCAATATCTAAACTTGTCAATTATCCGATTGTCCCAATATCCTATCCGATATGAGCATCAAAATTTCATCCCTCGATATTTCGTCTGGTATGATAGTGAATCGAACTGTACTCATACCCTGTCCGATATGAGCGCTAAAAATACTATCCCTTGATACCTCATTCGATATGAAGTGACGTTCACGGTAGGGTTCCCTATACACTCGGTCCGTCCATCATATCTCAGGATAGTAAGACAACCATTTATTAATTCACATCATAAAGCAATTTCCTATATATATTAATTTCACTTTTCACAATCAACCGTAAATTACGCAAAACAAGCTATATATGTATTGAGAAAATACAACTGAATTATAAAACTATTTTAATATATTATCATGTATTTACAGCTATACAAACAAGTAAAGTTAAATATGAAAAATAAATAACTAACCGGTTTCGGCTCCATTAGTGACCTGTAATTATTCTCAAAGTTTCTTAAATTTCATAGAATACCATATTATTAATTTTTAAGCTTCAATTCCATAATAGGGAATAGGATAATGGATTTTTACCCTAATCGGTGTCCGAAATACCGTACTTTCTACCGCGCCTCTTAGCGTTCCCTAGATTTTTTAAATTTTCCTGCGGAGATTAAACACGCTCTATTTTCTCCTCTTGCCAAACGTATTAATCCATTTGAAGGGAATGACCTTAAAAAACACTCAGTCACCTTTCCCAAATTCCAAATTCCTCATTTGGGAGTCTGCATAACTTTTCTGTCTAGTATGTTCTTTTGATTTTAACTATCTTGGTTGTAGTCTCCTCTACAAGATCTAAGCTGAATAATTTTCTATCACTCACCTCTTCCCAACAGATCAGTGATCTGCATGATCGACTATATAATGCCTCGTACGGAACTATGCCGATGCTTGCTTGATAACTGTTATTATAGGCAAACTCTACCAGAGGTAGGTGATCATCCCAATGGCCTCCGAAGTCTAAAACACAAGCTCATAGCATATCTTCTAGTGTACGAATCGTTTTTTTTTATTACCCATTGGTTTGATGGTGGAATGTGATGCTGAGGGACAGTTTCGTTCTCATTGCTTACTGAAAACTAAACCAGAATCGAGAAGCGAACTTAGGTTTCTGTCGGATACCACTGACACTGGAACTCCATGTAACCTGACTATCTCTCAGATATACATTTTTGCTAGCTTGTCCAAGGGGTCGGTCATCTTGATAGTCAAGAAGTGAGAAGACTTAGTGAGCCGGTCGATAATTACCCAAATGGCATCATGTCCTAGACGTGCTTTTAGGCAACCCTATTACGAAATCCATTATGATATGTTCCCACTTCCACTATAGGATCGGTAATGGCTGAAGTAGCCCATCTGGGCATTGATACTCTGCCTTAATTTGTTGGCATACTAGACACTTAGTAACAAATTTGACTACCTCCTTTTTCATCCCACTCCACCAAAATTAGGGTCGTATACTTTGATACATTTTAGTACTTCTGTGATATATGACGAACTTGGAGCTGTGAATCTCTGTCATGATGTCTCTTTTTAATTCACTGTCATTTAGAACACACACCCTATTTTAAAATTTGAGCAATCCATCAGCAGAGATACAAAATTCTAGATGTACTCCCTGTTCTGCATCTTTCTTGAGGGCGGCTATGGTGAAATTAATTAATTGTGCTTATCTTATTCTCTAGATCAATTCAAGTTGGACAGTCAGGTGGGACAAACATGCAACTCTCTTTAAATCCTGAAGTCGTATCTGTTGTGCGGGCCTTATTACCTTGCATTCAGAAATCATTAGGTGAGCTAACATACCTGCACTTTTTCTGCTTAGCGCATCAGCTACTATGTTGCCCTTGTCCGGGTGATACAAGATATTATAATCATAATCATTGAGGAGCTCTATCCAATGCCTCTTACATATGTTCAGATTCTTCTGAATAAATATATGCTTCAAGTTCTTATAGTCAGTAAAAATCTCAAAAGTCTCCCCATACAGACAGCGGCGCCAGGTCTTCAAGATGTGGATAATCACAGCAAGTTTCAAGTCATGAGTGGGGTAATTTTTTTCATGACTCTTCAATTGTCTAGACCCGTAGGTTATGACCTTGCCATGCTGCATTAGAACACAACCCATCCTCAAGTAGAAGGCATCACTGTACACTGTATAATCCCTTGTCCCACTCGGTAAAACCAACACAAGTGCAGTAGTCAATCACTTCTTCAGTTTAATAAAGCTCTTTTCGTAGTCTACGTTCCATTCAAACTTAACGTTCTTCTTTGTGAGCCGGGTTAATTGAGCGGCTAGACTGGAAAATCTTTGTACAAACCTGCGGTAATAGCTTGTCATTCCCAAAAAACTACAAATCTCCTTAACCGAGGTCAATTTTTCTCATCCAAGTACTGCCTTAACTTTTTCGGGGTTCACTGATACTCTATCCCTTGATACGATGTGCTTTAGGAATGTAGTTTGCTCAAGGCAGAAATCACACTTGCTCAATTTGGCATAAAATTTCCTCTTCTTAAGAACCTATAAAACCTAAGTCAGGTAGTGAGCGTGTTCCTGCTGCTCTTTGAATAGACTAAGATATCATCGATAAACACAATGACGAACTAATCTAGGAATTATCTCAAAACCATGTTCATCAAGTCCATAAAAATGGCTGACGCATTGGTTGGTCCAAAGGGCATGACCTCGAACTCATAATGTCTGTACCTGGTTCTGAAAGTTGTCTTGAGAATGTCCTCTGTCCTGCTCTTTACCTGATGATAACCCGAACGCAAATCTATTCTAAAGAATACCTAGGCACCCTGCAACTGGTCAAAGAGATCATCAATTCTGGATAGAGGGTACTTGTTCTTAATCGTAATCCTATTTAATCCCCTATAGTTAACACACAATTGTAACATTTCATCCTCTTTCCTTATAAATGTGACTCTGGTACCCCAAAGAGATACACTATGTCAGATGAATCCACTATCCTGCAATTTATTGATCTGTTTCCTCAGTTCTTTCATCTCGATACGGCTCATGCGGTAAGGGACCACCGAAATAGGCTGGGTGCTAGGTTGAATATCTATGGTGAACTCAACTTCTCTGTCCACCGACAGTCTGGGTAATTCGTCAGGGAATATATTAAAGAAGTCTCGGACTACCAAAATATCTTGAATACAGACTTCTTTCTTAGGTTTGCCTAATGTAGAGAAAACTACAAAGTTAAACATTATGAAATGAGAAAATTACATTTGAAATTTTTATTAACTTGTAAACAGCTCCTCGCTAGGAGAGTTGAATACAAGTTTCTTCTAGAAGCAATTTACAGTGGCGTGGAACGCCACTAACCAGTTCATCCCCAGGATTACATCAAAGTCCCCCGTGTCAATCTCTATCAGATCCACACTTAATTTTTTACCTGTTATATTTATGATACAAGCTCTATATATATACTTCCCTAGTAGTGTCCTACTTTCAGGAGTGGACACAAACAACACAGAAACAAGTCTTTTTGGTGATACATTTAAGTTGTGTCAAAGTGTGTGAGACAAACGAATGTGAAGCACTAGTATCAATCAAAATATGTATAAGGTGATTATAGATAATGTACGTACCTTGTATCACGTCCGGGTTGGCTTCAGCATCTTGTTGAGTGAGGTTGTAAGCTCTGCCCTAGATAGGAGGTCTGACCTGATTCTGGTTTTGTGGGCACTCTCTCATGTAGTGTTGGGTACTCCCACATGTGCGATAAGTATTATTGAGACGATAACAAAGACAGTCCCCATGATCCTTATTACAATGCTGGCAAGTCCTACCACATCCTATTACTGGAATCTGAGGAGGAGCCTGAGTCACTGGCCTAAGCCTCTTATTCTGCTGAGTTGATGCAGTAGATGCTGGTCTACGGTGTAAAACTAGGGGTCTGGGATTCTCTATTGCTGGAGGAAAGATGTGAATATTCCTCTCCACTAGCTGTGCCTTGGCCAGAACGGCTGAGTAAGTACTGAGCTCGAATACATGCAGCTGCTATCTGATTTCAAGGCGGAGACCCCACTCGAACTTTTTTACCTTCCTGCTCTCATTCATCATGCTCTCATGGGAATACCGGCCTAACTTTAGAAATCTTTGGGCATACTCCGACACAGTTATCTCACCCTGGATAAGGTGTGCAAACTCCATCTCTTTTAAATATTGGAGGTGCTCTGGGAGGTACTCTGCATTAAAGACCACTAGGAACTATTTTTAAGTTATTGAAATGGGCAAAGTGGCCTGTTTGAGCTACCACCAGCAGCCTGCCTCTCCCACAAGCATGTAGGTGGTAAGTATAATCTTCTGTTCGGGAACCACCCCAATGGTCACAAAGGCCTTCTCTATCTTAGCTAACCAAAACTTAGCCTCTTCAAAAGAGGATGTCCCTCCAAAGGTAGATGAGTTTAGTCTCTAGTACCTCTCAATGTAGTCTAAGTTCATCGTGGGTGGAACTGGGTCCCGTGAAAGAGGAACTGGATTGTGCTGGGGAAGGATTGGGCGGCCCTGTGGCGGTGCCGAATGATATGGTAGAGGTACCTGGTTGTACTGTAATGGTACCAGATGATGCAATGGAGGCACCAAATTATATTGTGGTTGTGCCGGATAGTGCGGTGGAGGAGCAGGGTTATACCGAGGTGGCTCCGGATCCTCCCAGTGCAAGGGTGGCTCAAATTGTAGCAACGAGAGAGGATCTGAAAAATCCCTCTTTTCCTCCCGGGCCTGCTAGGCAAAGATGAGTCTCTCTACCATCTCAAAGAGTCGATCGACATCATCTCGAAGTGAGCCATCACAGGCTGCTAGGTTTAGTAGAGGTCTTCATCTCCTCATTTTTTGTACCTGCATTTCACAAGAAAATGTTGAGTGATAATTTTGTATTTGGTATTTTTAAGTTTTTGTGTAAGGAATGGTTCCAAGGAACGAGACTCTGATACCAACTGAAATAACCCGGAACTAAAAGGAAAATAAATTCATAAATTTAATGCGAAAGTATATAATAACATTAGGATTTACATTCCTTACATATAAATTTAAATGCCTAATAGGGCTAAGAAAATGTCTCTTTCATAGTGGTGCATAAAAAAACAAAATAAATATATGAAAATAGTAAATAAATATTGTGATGAGATTAACCTCCGCTAACTCTTTATGGGATCTGGGAGACACCTACTCACAGTCCTCTTAGTGATCAGGATCTGTGTCTTGATCTTATTGATCTGAAATAGTTAATAGGAGTGAGCTACACTAGCCCAATAAGAATATCACACTACTCACCGATACGAAAACATAAGGTTGGTAAAAAAAATATAAAACGACTAATGGAACTCATAATTTAAGTAAGTTCATTAATCACAAGGAAAATCATTTTTTACATACTTACCGTTATGAGATTTCCAAAATTAACCTACAAAAACAATAACTCAAATGACATTATAATCTCTTCTACAAGTGAGTAAGAACAACAACTTTTTCTTTTTTATCTGGTTACTGGTACTTCTGGGGTTCCATAGAGGTATCTCCCTATGTATGAACCCAGTAACTAAACTTGTCAATTATCCGACCGTCCCTACACCCCGTCCAGTATGAACACAAAAATGTCATCCCTCGATATCCCGTTCGATATGAGAGTGAACCAAGCCGTCCACATACCATGTCTGGTATGAATGCAAAAAATACTATCTCTCGATACCCTGTCCGGTATGAGGTGATGTTCACGGTAGGGTTTCTATGCACCCGGTCCGTCCACCATCTTCAGGATATCTAGTAAGACAACCATTTATTAATTCACATCATCAAGTAATTTTCCATCTGTATATTAATTTCACGTTTCACAATCAACCACAAATCACGCAAAACAAGCAATATATGTATCGAGAAAACACAACTGAATCATTTAACTATTTTAATATATTATCATATATTTAAAACTGTACGAGCAAGTAACTAGTTAAACAGGACAAATAAACAACTAATCAGTTCTGGATCCATTAGTGACCTGTAATTATTCCTAAAGTTTTTTAAATTCCACATAATACCATATTATTGACTTTTAAACTTCAATTCCATAACAAAAAATAAGGTGAGAGATTCTTAACCAAATTGGTTTTCGAAATACTTTACTTCCTATAGCACCTCATGACAGTCCTCTGATTTTCTGAATTTTCTTGCGGAGATTAAATACACTTCACGTACCTAAAAAAAATACCTAAAAAATCCAAAATCGGTATTAAAAATCTCTTCCGGTCAATTTTGAAATTCTAGCACGGCGCTGCGACAGTGCTTCGTCGATGGCACCACTGCTTGTGACGGTAGTTTGCCTCGGCCTGGCCATTTTTGGCCGATTTAGGCCGGTTTGGGCCGACTTTACACATATCCCTGCAAAAAAACATGTTAGGGATTCTCGGTTGGCCAGAAAAATTAGAAAATTGAAACTTACCGGTAGTGGAGTTTTCAGGTACGGCAGCTCCGACGGCTCTCCTTCGCGATTGGGATTCCTCCTTCGGTCAACCTGCAGAAAACAGAGCGATGAACACAATGGTGAAAAAATTGCACGAAACGTAAACTGAGAAGGGGCTCATCGGAGGGGGTTGCGGGTTTTCGGCCGCGACAGCCCCGCCGAACTTTGTCCGCGGTTTTCAGCTCACCCTCCATTTGTTTTGCTCCGATATGGCCACAGGGTGCTCGGAATCGAATTTTGAGGGGTATGAGAATTTTTACCTTTTTTGGCAGTCGGAGATGGCTTTGGTGTGATGGCGGTTGGCGGTCGGTTTTCTTCTCCGGCATCTGGTTTTTCTTCTCCCGCGGGGGGGCTAGCGGCTAAGGTTCGGGTTCTCTGTGATGTGGAATATTTATTCTCATCCCGCGTTAATCTGGATCGTTCATCACGTTTGATCTTGACCATTCGATCGTGTCTAAGAAAAAAATGAATCTGAACCGTTCATTACGTTTGATCTCGACCATTTGATCGCACCTAATGGAGAAGTGGATCCGAATCATCCACGCACGCTGGATTGATCCTCGGTCGTCCGATTGCAGGGCACGTGGATCGCTAGCGTGGCCTACCACATAGCGCCAACATCAGCGCACCTGACCACGCGGCGTGCTCTGGTTCGTCGAGACTGCTGACTGGGCGGTCATACGTGACCGAACTTTCTCTAGTTATACTTTAATCCCCTGTTTTCAATCTTTTTTTAAAAAACACCATCCGAACTTAAATTTTTACTCATTCTTCCCAAAATTATTTTTAATTTCCTCCTTAATTTGTTTTTTTTTTCAAAAATTCAATCAAATCAAAATAAAATGAAATTGTTTTAATTATTATATATATATTTATAATCCGTAAACATCATCCTGTGCCAATTGTCGGGCCTGAGTTTACAACAACCGACTATCATATATATATAAAAATGTATTATTTGATTCGATAGTCAACAAAATAATACATTTTATTCCC
>NW_019014475.1:108868-136265 GCF_000150535.2 Carica papaya
TAACTATTGCTTTTCTTTCATTTCCTTTCACTTCATTTGTCCGAACATACTCTGGGTACTTAAGTTTTATGCTGTTAATCCTCTTTGGATTGGTGATTTTTTGTTTTTGAAAATTTCAAAAGCATAACTAACATGGTATGCAAGATTTTGTTTCCTCTTCTCATCTTCCTAATGATTACCGAAGCTGTTACGTACTTCACTGGTATGCTAACTAAAATTTATTTATCAAATACACCAGTGACTTGTATCGTGAATTTGGATTCCCACACTTCTACATTCTTGAAAAAGAATTCGCTACTGCAAAGCCAAATTTTGATTGAATAGGTTCAAGCTCGTAGCAGCTTCTTCATTGTTACCATCCTCTAACTAAGCTTTTCTATAGTGCTTCTGCATATTTTATTTTTAACTTAAAGAACTAATAACTTTGTTACAGTAAAAACTAGCAGCTAAAAAACCACCAGTTTCAGCTGTAAGCATTAAAAAGCTATATAAGTTCGACACAGATGAAAAATAGCTAACTCAGCCTTGTGAATACGAGTTGCTAATCAAGTTCCTAATGTACCTAAACTAGTATCATTTATTTCTGTTAAACTTATGCAGGTTTATTTAGAGCTGAAACTGGTGCTTTTATTGTAGCATGAGCTATGAGTGATTCTTGCTAAAATAGTAATGTTCATATTTATTTAAATGAATAAATGTTTTATGACGTGAACTGAGAAGAGCAATAACAGTATTCTTCTGAGCTAGAGCTGAAAGTTAAACAGAAGCAGCTGTAGAGAAGTCCAAAGAAATAGACCTACTATAAGTAATCAAAAGTCATTTTGCTTTACTTATTTGATCCTTTCAGCTTTACTGGATATACACGTGCATTAACTTTGGATTTATTCTGTAGTTAGCATTTCTGTCCATGATACTGGTTTATCTTCATTTCATTGCTTCATTTTGTAAAGTTTGGCCTCACAATTTGAGTGCATAGGGAAGTATTTTGCTAAGAGGCGATGCGATCTTTCTCACAAAGTTCTAAATTATATTGATTTTCTCCCCCTGCAGATGATTTGTTCATGCTCCTTTCTCTACATATTGAGACGCTGGAAGATTATATCTTTCACAGCTAGTGAATCAGTGGTTACTTCTGATAACACTGCTGCCTTTGTGCCATTAGAGACATTAGTTCACACCCTTCCTCTTGCAGTAGCTTACTTGCTATACATGGTATTTACTTTAACTATAATCTTGAGCATATGCTTTTGGCATATAGGTTCTTTGCAATTTTTTTTTGTGGCTAATACTTATCATTTCTCTGTTTCTCCTGAAAGCTAGCCTCTATGGAGTCTGTTCGTGGGGTAAATGTTCCCATGTACACCACCCTTAGACGGACTACGGTAGCATTTACAATGGTTATGGAGTATATGCTAACAGGGCAGAGGTATACATCATCTATTGTTGGAAGGTAAGTTACATTTTTGGTGTTCTTTATTTATTTTTACAAGATGATGATTCACTGTGCTGTTATTTAGTTGTGTTATCAATTGGATAATGTCTAAGGAACAACTATAATTTTCCAGACTGTAAAAATGTAGTTGAAATGCTGACAAGAAATTTGGAGATACTCAATGGACAGGTTTGGGGAAATGGTTCTGATTAAGCCCAAATTATGCTTTTCTTAGGGACAAGTATCTGGTTCAGTATGTTGTTAATAAATGTTTTTTACTTCAATGTTGATAAAAATGTTCTATGAGAAATGAAAATAAACAAAAGAACATGCTTCAGCAAGCATATTGGTAGATCATTCTATCTGATAAGATGGTGAATGGGTATAGTAAGGCATTGGTTTGCTGCGCTATTTTCCAGAGGAAATACAAGGCGCTAATTTTTGTACTTGTTACTGCAGAGCTATTAGTTCTTTATGGTACTGCTACTTTGCAATCTTTGGCAATATAAATTTCCACTGTATGAATTTGAGTGCTTGATTCCTTATAAAACGTTACAAGATGTTAATTTTACTGGAAAGGGTTGGTTAATCTTTTATGATTTTCCATGCTTCTGATGCCATCAATTTAACTGAAAATTTAAGGCTGTTATCAGTGTTGGTTTGATCGTTCTTGGTGCATTTATTGCTGGAGCTCGGGATTTCTCATTTGACTTCTACGGCTATGCTTTTGTTTTCCTAGCTAATGTTGCCACAGCAGTATATCTTGCAGCCATTGCCCGAATTGGTATCACTTCTCCTTTCTTTCCCCAAATTTGTTTATAGCATTAAACCTTCATTACTTCACATCTATTTTAAATATATGTACTTTTTTTTTTCACAGGGAAATCTAGTGGCCTTAATAGTTTTGGCCTTATGTGGTGCAACGGTAACCTCAGTGATCATAACTTGATAAGTTTTTTGAGAAGATTGTTTGTAACTTGAATTAAGCTCCTGAGATTTTGTCATCCTTGTCTTGCATTAATTACTACATGATTTTTTTTTTTTTGAAATATTACCACATGATTTTTTCCAGCTGTGACATAAATTATATGATTTCTTTTCTGTCATAGGCATTATATGTGGACCAATTTTGCTGCTCTGGACATTGTTGCATGGTGACTTTGTCAAGACAATATATTTCCCTCATATCCTCTCGCCTGGTTTCTTGGTACTTTTTACTTGCCCAGATAACTTCTGTTTTGCATGCTTCCTAACTGCATGCTTGCTAACTGCATGCTGACATGTTTAGGTTATTAATATCCTAAACTCTCACAATATTTCAAGTGTTCTCCATCATTTTTTGGAGATTAATTGCATCCTCTGTCAATCTGTCTCTTGAACTTTGCATGTGAAGATTGTCTTTTCTGTAGGTGTCATGTAACTGATAAGGTTTGACCAGTACAATGCACTGCTTCTTTGTTGGACAGATTGTGTTGCTTCTTTCCTGTATACTGGCTTTCTTCTTAAACTACAGTGTTTTCCTGAACACGACTCTAAATTCAGCCCTCACGCAAACAATTTGTGGTAACCTGAAGGTTTGTATCTTCCTTCATGATTTCTTCTTTACAAGCAGTGTGTTAACGATACCTTCCTGTGCAATTTGCATCTTCCCTGGTTATATCTTCTGTACAAGTAGAAGTAATTTATCGCTATATGTCTGCGAATCACTATACTATTTCCTTCTTTGGGAGCATTGATGAAGGGAAGGACTGCAGCTTGAGAGTGAGAATACAAAACCTTGTTTTGCTTTTCATCAAGAACCTCCAAGCGAACAACTCCTGCGACAATTTAAGGCTATTATCTGAAGTGCTTGTTGTTGTACCACAAGGATTATTTGGCTCCAAATATATATAAGATCTCCTCCATTACACTACTGACGTGGGGTATGCCAGATTTTAGAGATTTTGACTATTTGAACTGTGAACTTTCAGTAGGAGGACCTAGTAGACTTAAATCAATGGGTTTTTTGTTTTGCTGCAAAAACCCCATTTACTTTTTTGAAAAAAAAATAAAATAGAAATTATATTTTCAGGCATTAACGGAGTGCAACCTGTATACAAAATATTTATAATTCTATCAAAATATCTCTCAGAGTCCCCTAGATTCTCGCTAATAAACAGCTGTTGACTATTAATAAAAAAGCTTAGGATCCGGAATAGCCTGACTTACCAAAATTATATTTTATATCTTACAAAATCCTCCTGTTCTTTTCCTTCCAAATGACCAAAACTAGCCAGAGGGATTAGTCCCAACCTCTTCTCCCCGTGGATGCCCTTCCATGCCCCGATTTCCTCCTTAATCAAACCAGCAACAAGATAATTCAAGCCTAGCAAACCATACGCCAAATTCCAAAGTTGAAACAAAAATGGATACCACAAAAAAATATGATTACATGATTCTGCATCCCTCTTGCATGAGTAGTATCTATTCACAAGAACATTGCCCCTCCTAACCAACTTGTCCAAGGTTAGGGTGCATTCCCGAGCAGCCTCTCACAAGAATAAGGGTACTCTTAGAGTTGCCTTGGCTCATCCAAATAAGACTAACTGGAAAGTCCTCCCTCTCGCATCTACCATGTCTCCTTGGAGACATCCGATAAAACCCATACACACTTGTTACCGACTAAACTAAGGTTATGTTTTGAACAAATCCAAAGATTTGGTGGAATTTCTTTACCAATTGTAAATTGTATTAAGGTCAATAAAAAGATGTGAAAAAGGGATCTCATGTGAAATTTCATTTGGAATGAAAACTATTTCAGAGTACCATCTTTTAATATTATTTATATCACTTCATAGTTAAAGTGTGAATTTGCAAATAAATTTCACAAGATCTTTTAGTTTTATTCTAAACATATACTAAAAGATTTTATTTAGATAGTTCAGGTGGATCTGATTCAAGCTAGTTAAAAAATGCCTTGAAACAGTAGAATGAACATGTGCTAGAACCATGGATTGCTTTATGATTTTTGCTTGACTTGAATAAACTAGATATCTAGCCTTCCATTTGCAAGATTTGTAGTTCTGAACTAGTTCACAGTACTTTGAGAAAGAAGCTTCTAATAGTTAGTTATTTTTGGACATATCCCCTTCTCTACCTGATTTTCCCATTTACAATTTATGCCCTTGTAGGATCTATTTACCATTGGATTCGGCTGGATCCTTTTTGGTGGACTTCCATTTGATGTTGTAAGTGTAAAGATATCTATTTTATTGCAACTCTCGTTGAGGGATTCTGTTATGGTGTTCTGGAGGCACTATGCTTTCAAGTAATCTTGGTCTATCATTTTTTAGTAATTAAGTAATTTTGTGTAGCAATTAGGTTATATGATAAATGATTACTACAAAATTTTACTGAATTACTATGAAATATTAAAAAGTCAATATAGAAGCATTCTGCATCTGAAGCATCATATATTTTCTCCTCATTCAAACCTTTCGCCGTCTCATGTTCATGGGTATATGATTTGATTGGCTTGCAGCTGAATGTTATTGGACAACTGATCGGTTTTCTTGGCTCTGGTGTATACGCCTATTGTAAGGTCATGGGTTACTAACTGCGCAAGCTCACCAACTAATTGTATAAAACTTGAATCTTTACTTTCTTCTTCGATTTGATTTGGTTTTCTTGACCGGAGTATGGTAAATGTCGGAAAAAGAAGCCACTAGTCGAAAATTCAATAGGGACTCTAACTATGTTGGAGATCCATAAATTGCAGCAAACAGATGCTAATATGTTTGCACTTAATTGGAGAAGAATTTGCTATTGATCTCTGTTATTTTTGTTTTTCTGTACTTTTATTGAATTGTAAAATTGCAATTAAGTAGAGTAAAAGATTTTCTGTATCCTCGTCCTATATAGCATAGAGTTAAATATAGAATAAAAATATAATATAAATAAGAAAATATTATTTTAATTTTGAGTGTGTGATGCTAATATAAATTTATTATTGAAAAATGAAAAATGTAGATTAATTGGTTGATTTATTAATAAAATATGTAAACTATAACCTAATATTATACATAAAAATTGATTAGAATTTAGTAATAAAATAAAAATCAAATAAATATAACACATAATAAAAATTGCATCTAAAATATAAAAATAAAAAAAGAATAAAATACAAAATATAAAACGAATTAAATATAAACATTAGAATTTATTTTTTAAATAACTACTGATATTACCTTTATTATATAAACAATTATTATTTTTTGTTTTACAAGTATTTTCTTATATATAATATATGCATGTTTATCTTTTAAACAAAAATTTATTGGTCGGTTGTGGTTGAAAATAAATAGAATTTTTACTTTTATTCTCTAGTAACAGTGGGCCGTTCTTGGCAAGTTTTTCGTTTTCTGTGTGGTACTACGAATTGTGTTGTTTTATCTTGGATGCAGTCGAAGACATGGCTGCGTTAACCATTGTGGATGAGGATGAGGGTGGTTGGGATTTAGCCAAAATAACACCGTTCCCCCGCTGTATCATACGAGATGTGTCTAGTAGGTCGTCTCCTAACATATGCGGTTGTAAAGTTTGAACCCATAAAAAAACACTTTCGCCGACATCTGGCGTCCGCTGGCTGGGGCTAGTATCATGCTTCTGGGGGTTAGTCGTTATTTGTTCCGCTTCTTTTATGAAGTTGATATACAAAGGGTTGTGACAAGAAGTCCTTGGACGTTTAACAACCATCTTTTGGTCTGGCACCGGTTACAACACGGGGAGGATCCGATAATAGTTGCAATCAATAAGTGCCTATTTTGGGTGCAGATTCACCAACTACCGACTGGGTGCTTGTCCGAATCATTGGCGAAGCAATTTGGTAATTTTTTGGGTACGTTCAATGATTATGACATGACTCACCCTCACATGCACACGGGCGGTTACATGCGTATCAGGGTTGTGTTGGATGTCTGTCAGCCACTATTTAGAAGGAAGAAACTCCTTAAGAAAGACGACTCAACAACATATGCCTTCTTCAAATATGAACGACTCCGTATTTATTGTTACTTGTGTGGCCAGTTGGGTCATTCAGAATCCTTCTGTAAACTATTTATTCATCCCCATTTAGCAATGTTGAAGCAAGAATGGGATGACTCGCTGAGGACCAATCCATGTCGAAATCCGCCACAGGTTAGTCGCTGGTTACGGGATAGTAACGGTGGTGTTCTTCCTGATTTAACGGTACGTTTTGGGATGTCCGGGGATATTCAGGCGATGTCATTGGCGGTTTCTCCACAGTTATTATCCCCAAAGAACATTGATATGTTGAATTCAAAATTAGGCGGGAAGGGATGGGCGGGGGCAGAGCCTATGACCCAAGATGACTTTTTGGGCCGTGAAATGGGTTTACAGGGCGAAGTGGGTTATGGAGGAAATTGGTTTAGCCCAAGATGAGGGTAAGAAACGGCCACGCCAAAAGTGACCTCTGGTTTCTGACTCTACTATACGGTTGATAAGAGAGGAGTCGGGCGCCATGATGGTCATTAGTTGGAATTGCTGAGGGCCTGGCAACCCTCGTGCAGTACTAGCTCTACAGGAGCTAGTCTGAAAAAACAAGCCAGACATCGTGTTTCTCTAAAACATTGGTGATAAGAGAAAAGCTGGACACGATTAAAGTTAGACTGGGTTACCAGAAAGTTTCTGGAGTAGAGATAGATTAGGGAAAAGTGGTGGGCTTGTGGTATTTTGGTCAGACAATTAGAACATATCAATCATATCTTATTCCTTGCACCATATAGATATGTGAATTGAGCAGGTGGATGGTAGTTTATGGATACTCACTGGTTTCTACGGTCATTCACGGCGACATCAGCGGTCCGAAACTTGGCAGGTATTACGCGCTTAGGCGGAGGCACGAAGTGAACCATGAGTTGTTATTGGTGATTTTAATAGTATCATTTCAGCAGATGAAAAGGATGGTTGAGCGAAGCCATCCCAATATAGTATGATGAGTTTTTAGGACACATTTGATAGTTGTCAATTGGGCGACTTGCCTTTAGTTCGGTATACATATACATGGTCAAGAGGGTTGGGGGATATGGTGATCAGAGAACGCTTGGACAGACGTGTTGTTAATGATCAGTGGTTAGCTTTTTTTCCTTTTGCAAGACTGGAGAATATGGTAGCACCAGTGTCAGATCATTCCCCTATCATGTTGTGTTGTGATTCGAAGCGTAGTGAGTGTATCCACAAGACAATCAAAATTGAGAATGTTTGACTTCTCAACCCGGAGTTAGAAACCGAGGTACGTCGAGGGTGACAATCCGTTAGTTCGGCAAGTCTTGCTACCAAGATTGCTAGCTGTGGAACTCACTTACAGTATTGGGGTGACACCAAGATGCATGATTTTAGAGACCGTAAACGGTCCTTGTATGCAAAGATACGACATGTAAGGAAGAGTGGGGGACAAACATAGGCAAATTCACTTCCATCCTTAAATGAATAATATATCAGAGTAATGGAATAAGAGGAAGCTTGCTAGCGCCAAAGAGCAAAGAAATTTTGGTTATCATACGAAGACAAGAATTCTAAACATTTCCACAGGCAGGCAACTCAAAGGAAGCAGCGAAATAGGATCTCTATTCTGTAGGATAGTAATGGGAATTGGATTCGGGATCTTGATGCAATACAGAACCATATTTTAGCATATTTTACTGATCTCTTCTCTGCGTCTGGAGGCAATTGTGAAGCGGTTGTAGAGAAGGTTGAACATAAAGTCCCGGAGAAAGTTAATGATTTTTTTGCTCTAACCACTAACAGAGGCTGAAATAAAAGAGAACATTCCAAATGCACCCGAACAAAGCCCCAGGACCAGACGACATAAATCCAGCTTTCTTTCAGAATTTCTGGGCAATTGTTGGACCATATATTATAGAGAACTGTAAGAAATGGTTTACACAGGGGTTCTTCCCGACTCAATTGAATGATACAGTAATTGTTCTTCTTCCAAAGATAGATAGTCCGATAAGTGTTAAGGATCTGCGTCCCATCTTACTATGCAATGTGGTGTATAAAATATTTTCAAAGGTGCTAGCAAATCGCATGCGTAGTTGTTTACCAGATATAATATCGGAATACCAATCAGCATTTGTTCCAGGTAGAAATATGACTGATAGTATCCTCCTTGCGTTTGAAATTATCCATCAAATGAAGTTGGGGAGTAAGAAAAGGAGGTCTGATGTGGCATTAAAGGTTGATATAAGTAAAGTCTATGATAGGGTTAGGTGGGAATATTTAGAATCTGTGTTGCTGAAGCTCGATTTTCATAACTGTTGGGTGCAACTGATGATCAACTGTGTGTTTATTGTGAATTATAGAATCCGTATAAATGGGCAAGATATTAGATCGATTGTCCCATGCAGAGGGCTACGGCAAGGGGATCCTCTGTCACCTTATCTCTTTATTTTATGTTATGTGCAGAGGGCCTTTCTGCCATGACCATGCATGCTGAAAAAAGGGGCTGGATACATGGGGCAAAACTTTGTCGTCGGAGTCCTAGTATATCTCATTTGCTATTTGTAGATCACTCTTTCTTTTTCTTTAATGCTGATGAAGATGAGAGTCGAAGAGTGAAAACTATATTGAACCAATATGAGGAGGCATCTGGTCAGGTAATAAATTTCCAAAATTTTGGGGGCTTTTATAGTTCTAATACGCCACTGGAACTTTGTTCTCATCTAAATAATATTTTGGAAGTACACAACTCAATCAATCATGGTTCATATTTGGGACTCCCATCATTGGTGGGTAGAAGTAAGAAAAGTGCATTTGCATTTATCAAATACATGTTTGTGAAGATGATGAAGGGTTGGACACATAAATTTTTGTCCTGAGCGGGAAAAGAGGTGTTATTGAAGTAAGTGATGCAAGCTCTTCCTGTATTTTGTATGGGGGTTTTCCGTCTTCCGAGTGGTTTATGTGATGAACTTGAGAAAATGATGAATAGCTTCTGGTGGAGATCGAAGAGAGACGGGCGGAAAAATATGCATTGGTTATCTTGGTCTTCAATGTGTCGAAGTAAGATGGAGGGAGGATTAGGTTTCCGCAAACTTCAAGCTTTCAACACCGCTCTGTTGGGTAAACAGCTCTGGCGTATGCATAGTGATCCCCATTCTTTGGTGGCGAGAGTGCTGAAAGCCAAGTACTTTCCACATGGTGATATTACTAGTGCGCCATTGGGATCAAATCCAAGCTTCACATGGAGGAGTTTGTTATCTGCAAGAGAAATGGTCTGTAAAGTAATGTGATGGGTTATTGGCAATGGAGACCGAGTGCAGGTGTGGCAAGATCCATGGTTACCGAGGGAGAATGATTGTTATGTTCAAAGCCCCTGTGTTCCTAGATTTGAATATATGCAATTCTCGGATCTCATGAATGAATATCGCTTGAGTTGGAATGTTGATATGATGAAGGGTTTACTCATTGAGGAGGAGGCGGAGCTTGGTTTGAGTATTCCTCCAAGTGTGTGGCATAGGCAAGACAGGTGTATATGGGCACCCTCACGGACTGGAAAATATAGTGTCAAATCGGCTTATTATAGCCAATTGGAATGGAGAAGGCCATCTGTTGGGAGCACGACTAGTTTATGGAAGTGTGTATGGAAAGTCAATGTCCCTCCGAAAATAAAAAACTTTATGTGGAGACTTATGCGTAACATCCTCCCTGTAAAAGAGAGATTACATTAGAAAGGGCTGCCTAACAGTACAGAATGCCCTCGATGTGGGGAAACAGAAACCATTATGCATGTGTTTCTGGAGTGTGCTAAAGCACGAGGTTGCTGGAGATTGATGAATATCCAGAGTTCTCTATTGAGAGTTACTGATATTCTCGTTTGGGGTGAACAAATGGTCGATTCCCATACGCCTCAAATGGTTGATGAGTTATTTTGTTGCTTATGGAGACTTCGGTATGAAAGAAATGCTTGCACCTGGAATGAAAAACAGTTTGCGGATCAGACGACTGTGTATTTATCACGCAAAATCCTAATGGAGTGGAGACAAGCCCAGGCTATTCGGGAGAAAGGATATGGGCAGGCTAACCAGTTTACAGAAACACATATTGTGTTGGCAGGCGCCGGTAGAAACGCAATGGAAGTGCAGTATTGATAGTAAGGAGTGGCCAGGTGATGCTATAGCGGGATTCGGAGCTGTTCTTCGAGATTGTAACGGTACAGTGGTAGCTGCATTCTCTGGACAAAGTATGGTGGGTTGCCAGATGCGTTTCGAGGTACTATTAGGATGCCGTCAGTCCTTATGACACTTAGCATCTTCTGTTCAAGGGTCAGGGATTATGGAGGTTGATTCTCAAATGGTTCAGAGAGCTCTGACTTCAGCTGAAACTGACTACTATGTTTTTTTTGCTGTATTGTGGATGATTGTCGTGCGTACTATATGGGTTAGGAGATCATGTAATCGGGTAAGCCCAAGAAATAGCAAAAGCATCACGCTTGTATCCATGTGAAATTTCATATATGGGAGGATTTTCCTCCTTACATTACTCTACTTTTTTTTTAATTAAATAATGCATTTATGGGTATTTACAAAAAAAAATAATAATAATAATAATAAAAATAACAGTGAGATTTTCTTTAATTTTTTTAAATAAAATAATAATAATAAAACTCCATGAATTTCTCAACCGCCAAACGACCAATAAAACGCGCGTGAAACCGTCCAAGTCTTCCATGTCCTGGAAGTTCGAATCCCAACTGTCATGACTCAATTGGTGTCTCCTTCCCACTCTGCCAAGAAGAGAGAAAAGGAATGAGAGAGAGCATCTCTCTGTCTCCTCTGTTTCTCTGCTCCGAAGAGAATCTCCACCGACACAAGCTCCTGAAAAAGAGAAAATCCTGACCCTAACTCTCTCCAAAGAATCTCCTCCCTAATAAACCCCGTTTTACAGATCTCAGCTATCGCATGATTGGTAAAGACCCTCACGCGAATGCTCTCCCGATCTTAAGATCATCTTCATTTTCCATTGAATTTCTTCCCCTAAGCATGCTGAGAATCGATGTCGAGGAGTTTTCCCCGAGGGTTTCCGTCGACAGGCCACGCAGGTCTTTGGCATTGCCGTTATCTCCTCTGAAGATAATTGATGGACTCTCTCGCAAGAGCTTTTCGTATTGTAAACTGCCTGTGGAGCCTCTCAAGCTCTCTGTTCTAAAGTTGGATGGCTCTTCTTTTGGTAATCCTCCCTCTTCTCTCTCTCTCTCTCTCTCTCTCTCTCTCTCTCTCTCTCTCTCTCTCTCTCCCCGTGTTTTCTTTTGTGCGGTTTGTGTTTTCTGTTTTTCTTTCTCCGTTTGGTTACCGAGAAACTTGTTGTTAGGGCAGGGAGAAAAAGTGAAATTAGATGTTTCGCTTTTTAGTTAATTGTTCGAATTATGGAGCTTAATTGAGTCGTTTGGTTTTATAGATATTGAAGTTATGGCAACAGCTACCATTGGGGAACTCAAGTTGGCAGTAGAAGCTGTGTTTTGTCAGATGCCGAAGAAGGGACCAGGGATGATTTCGTGGTAGGTATTTCCTTTTTCCTAATTACAAATCGTTCTCCATTGGTTTTGGGTACTAACGTTTATTTACTTTGACTGAAATGGATATATGATTAACGAAGGCCGCATGTATGGGGGCACTTTTGCTTGTGCTATGAAGGTCAGAAGCTAGTTGCAGAAACTGATAACATCAGCAACTATGGCATCAAGGATGGTGATCAGGTTTGACAGGTCCCTTTTAGTTCTAAGCATAATTATAATGTGAAAGGTAGTAATCCCTGTTATGATACCGAATATCTTTGACCTAAAATCATATAACCTCATAATACAATGCGATTTTAATTGATTAACTCAAGCAATGCTAGGTGCTCATCAGATCTTTATATATGAGGGTGTGGCTAGGCAAGAAAATTGTCCAAATACTAGACATTGGACATGGACAGTTACTACATGGTAGTCATAAGTTCTGGTGGGTTTCAAAATATGATTATTTCAAATTTCCCATTAGTACATGCTTAGGATCACATATATCTGATGTTCCCACGCCCTTTTAAGACCCAGAAAAATATTTGATTAGGATTTAAATTTGCAGCCGATTGGAATTAACAAAAAGCTGCATGTTTATCTTGTTTCTAATTTTAGTTATGCTGAATCTTGGCTGGACTCAGTTTGTTGTGGCAATGATTTTTGAAATTAATACGTGGACTTTAAAAACAGTTGATTCTCTGAGTTCTTTTTCTCATATCATGGTTATCACGTTATTAAGTTATTTATTGCAATTTCGTTTGTTAATGATTTTTGTTTTCTTTAGAGTTTGCAGTTATATTATATCTTTGTTCTAGTGATTCACAGTTATTGCTTTGTTGTTCAGCTTTATTTTATTCGACATATATCAAATACCTACATAGTGATGAAGAGCCGGCGAAAGAAGAAAGATACTACACCAAAACAGGAGAAATGGTAAGGATTTCCATATTCTTTTCCATGCATTAGATTTTCTCACATCCTAGTAAGATGATAGATAAATCTTTTGCAACGGAAATACCCTGATTGAATCGTGTTCCACAACTATGAAATTATGACTGTAGCACCCATGTTCAAAATGACTATTCACTCATCATAAATCTAAAGATTTAGGATCAACAAACTCTATTACAGAGGTGGTTGTTCGGAAATGGCCAAATGAACAATAAACATGTACTTCACATATTTAGTGAGTTCTGCAAATTGGGTTACTTATTTCAACTGTTGTAGGACACTATCAGAATCAACAATCTGTGAAGAGAATGAATGGAACAACAAAGATGATGATGATTTTGGGAATATAGAGACTGGGGATTACGAGTATTATGAAGATAAGAGTAAGGAGATTATCAATAAGGATATACATAATTGTCCTGGCATGTTGAGAGGTTGGTTACCATACACAAGGCTGCCAATTTCAAGGAAGACAAAGCGGAGAGATTTAGCTTGTGCCTCAGCCTATGGCTGCAGTTTTTTTAACAGTTTCAGAGAAATTATACGGCTATGTGGTAGAAGAAACTCTTATCGAAGGGATAGGTGGAGATGGGAAAAATGTTGAAAAATTATTTGTCTGAAATGCGCCATGAACACCACCTGCTTTTATCTGTCAGCATTGACAGTGCTGGCATGAAGGAGCTGATATAGCTCCAGATTTCAACATGCTGACGGAAAAGTGTCTTCATGTTAAAATTTTGATTTTCCTATTCAGAATTAGTTCACAGCAACGCTCTCCTAGATAGACTTGCAGTAGTATTTGGTAAGTTACTTCTTGTCTTTGTCCTTGGGTCCTAAATGGCTGAGGATGGCAATAATTTGCATAGGCAAGGAAGCAGTTGAAAAGAGAAGTACTCAACTTTTGTTTAAGCACATGAAAATAAGAAGCAAAGGGAATTCAAAGAAGAAAAAGGATAAATTTGTTCAGTGTATGTTTCAAAACAGATAAATGGGTTCTGAACATATCTTTTGAATTGAATCTGAAATTTAAAACGAAACACTTTTCTTTTTTTTTTTGGGTCTGGGCCTGGGCCTTGACCTGGTTAAGAATTCTTCTTAATAATGAAAAAACAAAAGTAAACGACTAGAGTTTCAACAGTTCGCTTTTGATGCATCAAACTACAGCCTCACCAATTTTGTGTGGCGAATAACGAGATAGCATTTCGCAATATCTCCTCCCTCTACACACCCACGATACACGAACCAAACCAGAAGCACCACCATCAAACCCATCTTCTTCTTCTTCTTCTTCTTCTTCTGCAACCAACCACCACACTCCACCATGGCCAACATGATCATGGCCTCCTCAAAACCTCTCATCTCACCCACCTCCTCCCTCCCCTTCCCCAAACCCACTCCCCAAATCTCCCAAATCTCCCTCCCCAGAATCCCTAAACTCCCCAAACTCCAACACATCCTCTCCCTCTCCCCCTCCTCCGCTCTCAAATCCTTCTCCCTCCTCGCCGCCACCTCCCTCTCCTTCGCCCCTCCATCCCTCGCCGAAGAAATCGAGAAGGCCGCTCTCTTCGATTTCAACCTCACCCTCCCTATCATAATGGTGGAATTCCTGCTCCTCATGTTCGCTCTCGACAAGATCTACTTTACCCCACTCGGGAAATTCATGGACGAGCGGGACGCCGCGATCAAAGAGAAGCTGGCGAGCGTGAAGGACACGTCGGGAGAGGTGAAGCAGCTGGAAGAGCAAGCTGCGGCGATTATGAGGGCGGCTAGAGCGGAGATATCCGCTGCGCTGAATAAGATGAAGAAGGAGACGCAGCTGGAGGTGGAGCAGAAGCTGGGGGAAGGGAGGAAGAAAGTGGAGGCGGAGCTACAGGAGGCTTTGGCTAATTTGGAGAAGCAGAAGGAGGAAACTATTAAGTCACTTGACACCCAGATTGCGGCTCTCAGTCAGGATATTGTCAAGAAGGTGCTTCCTCTTTAAAGAAAACGACATCGTTTTTTCAACCATTTTCGTCTGTTTTTCTTCTACAATTTCCGTCTGGGTTTTACCTGGCTTGTAGTTAAAAATGGTTAATGTACTTACCAGATAAATGTAATTGCAGACAGATTGCTTTTGTAACAGGGGATTATTTGAAACCCCTCTCTCTTCTTCTTCGTCTTCTTCAATATTGTTAATAGCTTCAATTGTGTAATTCTTTTTTTTTTCTTCCCCATTTTCTGGGTACTTATATGATGAATTTTGGAATCTCTGAGAGAGTACGAAGAGTAATAATATTATGCTACACTGTTTTTACTTGGTGGGTTTGATTCGTTAAGTCCTTTTTAATGAATACTTCCATAAAACTTTTGGGTAGGAAATTTGTACAATTCATTTTCCGACTAGGCAAACAGGTTTTAGATGACTTGCTGCCATTACATGGGTAATACAACGTCAAACAACATGTACATACATACATATATACATATTCTTGGTGGCTGGTTTCGTACATCACCAAATCTTTTTGTTTTTGCCCGTTCCGTTCGGTGGGAGGTAGTCTCTCAAAATTTTCTCAATTTAAAGGAATTTACTTCAAGGATAGCTTTTATATGGCAAACTAGTCTTGGATTAAAATATATTATAGTTATATATATATATATATGCTAATGATGTAATTTAAGTATATCATAACAAATTTTTTTTTGTAATAAAAATCACATTAAAATTTAAACAGAGTAATTTAAAAAATCTTTTTGAGGTTTATTTTTATAGCAAAAATATTTCTGTTAAATTTATATTTAAAATTTTGATTATGTATGGCTATTTGGCAATCAAGTAGTATAACATTCACATGAAATTATTACAAAATCATTAAATTTCTCGTCAGTTAATTAATAAATTACTTACTCAAATGATAATTTTATTTTAATTTTGTTTATTTTTAAAATTTTATTTTTGTTATCAAATATAACTATATACATTTTAATTCTTATTTATTTTTTATTTTATGACATTTTTTGTCTTTTTGCTCCCATCAATTATAGCATATGTTTTTATCTTTAATTTATGGTGATGATAATAATTAACGTATAAATATTTAAAATAAAAAGATAATTTTATTTTAATTTTGTCTATATTTAAAATTTTATTTTACTTATCAAATTTGACAATTCACATTTTAGTTCTTTTTTTTTTTTAATTTTATGACCTTTGTTGTCTTTTTGCTGCGATCAATTATAGCATATGTTTTTATGACGACGACGATGATGATAATAATAATAATAATAATAATAATAATAAATTGTTTTTAAAAAAATGTTTTATGCCAGTCGGATTATTATACGGTAATACTCAAGACCATCAGCCTTGATGATGATTAATCTCAAATCAAAGATGAGAAAGCTGGGCCCACCTTCCTCAGATACCGGCTCTTGGCTCTCTTTCTGATTCCACGAACTCGTCTCTTCTGCAATTTTTCTTCAGGTTCTTTCTCCCTCTCATGGTTGCTTGTTTAAATTCCTAACATTCTCAATTATTTGTTTCATTCGATCAATAATTTCTTTCGTCTCTAGGCAGTTGCTTTCTCATGAGCGTCAAGATTTTCTCCATACTCTTGCTTATATTCAAGTTAATACTCAATTCTCACCTTCTAATTTGTCGAAACCTCGGTGCTTCTTTCCCGTACGAAAATCTCTCTCCCTCAAGTCATCAGTAATTTGCTCTCAGTCCCCGTAAGTCTTACTTTTCTTCTTCCTTTTTATAGTCTGCTTTGTGATTTTCTTTTTCATTTTCAGAACGGAAGAAAAAATTTTAAATTAATGTTCATGTTTTTCTGGTTATCCATGGAAATACAAGGTTTGACTCGCCATAATGACTCTTGGAAATATCGTCTTCCTGGAAATGGAAGAAAAAAGGGAATCTTGTGTGTGTGTGTTTGTGCGTCTCTAACTGCTTTTCCTTTACTTTCTGCGTAGCCAAACAAAACGTTTTCTTTTACTCTTCTTACATTCTGTTAGGGTGCTTTCATAAATTCTCGAGCTCTTGTTGCTTAATTGCTACGAGTCATGCCAAATTTCACATGCCGTATCTGCACTTTAGAATCAAACGTTTATCTCATTGATTATGTTGCTCTATTTGTTAAAAAATGGAACCTAGTTTCTGAAAAGTTATAGTCTGTATGAGGATTTTAGTTATCAGATGAACAGGAGCTAGTTATCGTTATACTTTTTTTGTCAATGCCTGATCTTTTTTTCTTGGATCCTAGGAAGAAATTAATGGCTGGAAAAGTTGCTATTGCCAAGGCTGGTGCTTCTTTTGAATATGAGCTTTTTGAAGGAGATCCTGATAATCTTATAACTGTCGTAGCTACGTCAAACCAGACAAGTTCATGGGTTGATCCTGCAACATTGAAGCTTAGACACAGAATTGGGAGGGGGGCCTTTGGTGATGTTTGGTTGGCAACTCATCATCAATCGACTGAAGATTATGATAAGTATCATGAAGTTGCTGTTAAGATGTTGTACCCAATTAAGGAGGATCAAATGAGATTTTTGTTAGACAAGTTTGATAATTTGTTTTCTAAATGTCAAGGGGTAGAAAATGTTTGTTTGCTGCAGGGAATTTCTGTTATCAGTGGAAAGGTGACTATTTTGTTACTGTTAGTTGACTCTTCAGAACTTTTTTTCTATAACTATTAGCTCTCTACTCACAAAGGAATACCTTACATTATGTGCTGTAGATATGCATCATTATGAAATTCTATGAGGGATCGGTTGGTGATAAAATGGCCCGTCTGAAAGAGGGAAAACTCTCATTGCCTGATGTCTTGAGGTAATTTTCCTGTGAATTAAGTTGAAAACTCTTAACCATTTTTTTCCTCTAGATTCATGGGTGCAAATCATCAGTTTCTGTGAATATCTGCAGGTATGGGATTGATCTTGCACAAGGAATTCTGGAATTGCACTCAAAAGAAATCCTAGTTCTCAACCTTAAGCCTCATAACATTCTTCTTAGTGAAACTGATAAAGCTATTCTTGGGGATGTCGGAATTCCTTACCTTCTCCTCGGGATTCCTTTGCCAAGCTCAGATATGACTCGTAGACTTGGAAATCCAAACTACATGGCTCCGGAACAATGGCAGCCAGAAATAAGAGGCCCAATATCTTTCGAGACCGATTCCTGGGGATTTGGGTGTACTATCGTAGAGATGTTGAGTGGTATTCAACCATGGTATGGGAGATCGATGAGCGAGATACATGACCTTGTTGTTAGAAAGCAAGAAAAGCCACATATTCCCAGTGGCCTTCCTTCTTCAATTCAGAATATTCTTCTTGGTTGCTTTGAGTATGATATCAGGAGTCGCCCCTTAATGACAGACATATTACGTGCACTGACGAGGTATTTAATTTTTTTCCTATTCGGAAGCTTTCAATATATTAATTGATTTTTCAGTTAATGGCCAATTATTTGGTCCAATAACTGAAAAGGTTTTGATTATGATTCAAAGTGGGATATAATCATTTGGTTCCTTATTTTTCATGGAAGGAAAATCTAATTAACTGAACTGATAAACTGCATTTTCGAGAAGTCCGTTTTGTTGGGCTTTAATTGTTTTGATTTGAGGAAGGAAGCATTGGGGTAGAGTCTTCATTTCCAATTGGAATAAATAAAGGATTATGGTTATATTATGTTTGGAACATATGAATCTCGTTTAAAAAAAGTATAATTCATTTGCGACCCATATTTTTATGTCTTCATTTCCAATTGGAATAAATAAAGGATTATGGTTATATTATGTTTGGAACATATGAATCTCGTTTAAAAAAAGTATAATTCATTTGCGACCCATATTTTTATGTTTAAAATGAAAAAAAAGCACCTTTTTGTGGAATTTATTTCTTCCAAACACAGCTTTAGTTTTAGTAGTGTTTGTATATGGTTCTTCATAAGCTGCACTAGGAGACTACAAATAACCCAAAGTTGTTTTTGTGCATACTTTCTCAATGCTTTTAATATTTGTAAACTGTTTTGAATAACTGCACTGAACTTGCAGTTTGCAGAATAATGTTCATGATGATGGTGGCTGGAGAGACCTTGGGAGCAGAATAGTCAAAGAGAACTCTATTAGTACTGGGTATACGGAATGGTTTCTCTCAAAGGATCATCTGCAGGTGGGTGACACAGTGCGTTCCCGAAAACCTGCTAATTCTTGTAACCATGAAAACATGGATGTCCCAGAGGGAAAAGTGGTTGGTTTAGAAAGAGATGGTTTTGTCCTGGTGAGGGTCCATGGCATACATGATCCATTACGAGTTCATGTGTCAACACTCGAGCGGGTTACAAACGGCTTGGCAGCAGGAGATTGGATACGCTTGAAGGAGGAAGACAAGAAGCACTCACCGGTGGGTATTCTCCACTCCATAAATCGTGATGGAAGTGTTGCTGTTGGATTCGTCGGTGTGGAGACTTTATGGAAAGGAAATTCATCACAGTTTCAGATGGCCGAATCATACTGTGTAGGTCAATTTGTGAAGCTGAGAGCTAATGTCCTCATCCCTCAATTTCAATGGCCTCATAAAACTGGTGGCGCTTGGGCTACTGGGAGAATATCCCAAATCCTACCAAACGGATGCCTTGTTATCAAGTTTCCCGGCAGATTGACTTTGGGGAAGGAATCCAGCAGTTTTCTGGCAGATCCAGCTGAGGTGGAAGTGGTTACTTTTAATAGCTGTAGAGGGATTGTGATGAAGTATCAACATCTCGAGGATTTCCACTGGACTGTAAGGCCTCTTTTAATCGCACTGGGTCTATTCACGGCCATGAAGTTGGGACTTTTTGCCGGGAAGAAAATAAGGAGGTCAAGGCCGAAGAAGTTGCAGAGCAGTAGTACAGTACAAAGTGAAGGACAACATGTAGATGTCCAAACTGCTGGCAACTCAGGATGGTTTCATCCAACAGTAGCAAATCTTTTCCGAGATGGAGTCAGCAGCTCTTCTGGTCGGTAGTTTTAAGTTTAAAGTTTGATTCCCTTGTTTATCTTCCTGGGGCCAGTTGACGTGCTAGAATCAAAACCACATTTATTTACTTTTGCCTAATCTATTTGCTGGTTTAATACATCTTGCTGCTTTTCTAATTTTAAGTTTCATTAGGATGCTGGAACAATTGGTCAACAGATGATGGTTACTTGTTTCAGCCATGCATGTTTCAAAAAGGGTTAAAATAATGATTTGTTCATATATTATTTATTTTTATTTAATTAATTATTGTCTTACATTTTTTGTCAAATTAGTCCCTATAGTTTTAAAATTTTTTGATTTAATCTCTTCCTCTTAGAAGTTCCAAGACCCTAATCTCCCCAAACCCATAAAAAAAGTCCTCAGACCATTCATCATTTCTTCATCCTCCTCCCACCCTCCCCTGAGTCAACTCAAAAGTAGAGAGACTTGTTTCACCTTCTCTGCCAACATGTTGCACCTGATCAACACCAACATGGCTACGAACCTGAAAATGTAACAGCCCAAGGCTCCATGACTAAGCAGCCAGAAGCATTTGCAGCTAACCCATCAAGTAAACCGTTGTAGACATTGGTCATGTTCTGGTGGCCAGAGAGTATTCTTTTCACGAAAAGGGTCGTGAGTGCAACTGTGCCAAAAGACAAGTGTTGTGATGACGGCGGTTTGTTCTACAGTGCTCCACTTGCCATAAAAGTTCTCGAAATTGTATGCGGTCAGGATTTTAAAGGAATAACCCAGGATTGAACCCATACCATCCAAACAAGAGAAGGAAGGCATCGAGGACGACGAGGGAGGCGTTGTGGCTGCACAAGTTTATGGATTTGCCAACATCCTTAAAACACTTGATTCTTTGGCTTCAGTGAAGGCGCCCTACAGTCCAGCGACTCAACCCACCATGTGGACTATGCCTGATGACTCCTGTTCTAAACAAGAGGTTTTCGTCGGACTCTAGTGGTGCGAGCCCAGCTGTTATTGAACCGGAACTAGTGAGAGACAACTAGGTAGAAGAAACCATCGCCTATAGACAAGGGACTTGTGATTATGATAGCCACAAACAGGGAAGAGAAAGCAGCTTCAGGTTTAGGAAAATAGAGAAATAGGAAATTGAGTGTTTTTTTCTTTAATCTTAATAAAACTTGCTCGAGTTGGTTTAGAGTTTTACTTGCAGATTGGTATGATTGGACTGATATGAATTAGTCTACATATATATTTCAAATGTTATATTAGATATTAGCTGATATATTTAACTTATAACCAAATATGCAATTTGATCATTGTTCCTTAAATATCATTAATAAATTTATTACACGGCAAAGATTTGGTATATACCTGTTTTTAGTTTAGTAAATTTTTATCTCAGATAGTTGTGTGTAGTATTTTATGTTTTAAAAAAAAAACCCTGAATAATGGGAACACGGGGCAAATTATACCATCTCTAGCCACGTCAGCATTACGTGGCATAGAAATAAACAATATTAACCTAAATTAAGTTTTTAAAAATTCTAAGTTCAATTTAATTAAAAATAATAATTGAATGATAAAGTAAATTAGGTATTTTATCCCTACAGTTAAAAAAACAATCAAGTCTTATCTATATCCAGCATCATGTTTTCAGCCTTCAGAATTTTACCTCTTCTACTCCACATTTGTAACAAGTCCTGCATCTTTCACCAGCCGCTCTGTCAAGGACGAAAGCCTAGCTACTTCCGTTTTGACCTCAATGAAACAATCATTGTTATCAAACATGCTCAATCTATCAACCTCCATACTCATGCTAGCCTTAATCAAAAGCTCCCGGCTCATTTCTGAAAGTTTCTGGAGGGCACTAGTTGCAGCTTCAACTTCCAGCTGAGCAGCCTCCAGTTGAAGCTTCTCTATGGCGAGGTCACCGATTGTTTTCTCCCCGATTCTCTCTTGTGCCAATGCATAAAGCTTCTTTAAATCACTTGCATCCTCCAGCATTCCTTCTTTCAACCTCTTTACCTCCTGTTCTTTACCTTCCAATCTCTCCTTCACTGTTTTGAGCTCCTCGTCTTTGATTGCCAGAGCTCTATGGGCAGAAAGAATTTCCATTTCCTTGATTCTCAAGTTTTCTCTGGTTAACCTGAGCTCAGTATCAAGCTTTTTATTCTGAGACTTGAAATCATCACGAGGTTTATCCAACAACTGTGGCATCAATTCAACGCCCATTTTGTCATCTAGTTGCGGTACATTGTGAGCTTCCTCCCTAATGGAGATTACCAGTTCACTCGTGAGATCCGCAATTCGTTCTACTATGGTTTCAGCTTCAGTAACTTTCAGTTTTGTATCAGTTAACTCTTCTTGCATTATCTCAACTCGTTCTTCTTTCTCTTTTAGCATATTGGTTGCTTGAATAAGTTGGTCTCCTCTACTGCTCATGAGCGTCTTTAACTCAAAAACCTCCTGGTTTAGTTCTTCAAACTTATTCCTTACATAGGAGAGTTCGAGATCTTTCTCTTCCAACATTAACTTAAGAGAAGTTTGCTCGGATTTCAGATGCTGGATTTCTAGTTTAGCCTCCACCAATTCTGATTCCTTATCCTGAAGAAAAGTATGTGCAACTTGAAGTTCATTATTCTTCTGCTCTAGTTTCTCTTTAAGTGAAGATGTCTCCTGAATTGCCTGTTCCAGACAAGATTTCTCGTTCGTCAGCTCCTTTTGTAATTCTTCTACAAGCTCTTTCTCCATGGATAAATCCTGTTCAAGTTCTTTGTTGCGAGCCTCGGCAACCCTGAGCTTAACTCTCTTGCCCTCAACTTCAACTTGAGCATCTTTCAAACTTGTCATGTATGACATTACACTTATCTTCAGCTCTTCAAGTTCTTCCAATTGCCTTTTCAGCAGCTGCTCATGCTCCTCCATTTGCTGTCTAGACAATGCCAAAGATTTCTGAGAAGAAACCAGCTCAGACCTCACATCAGTAAGAAGTTTCTTCACTCTTCTGAAATCTTCTAAAGTTTCATTAGCTTCTCCCATGTGCTCAGACACTTCTTCTGCCAATTTCTTTAGCTCTTCACGAGCTAATAACCACTCCATTGTTTGTTTCTCCAAATTGGCCTCTGAAACCATAAGCTTCTCCTCTCCAAGTTTCCTCAGAGTCAAAGAAACTTCCAGCTCTTCTTCCTTTTCTTGGATGGTTCTCTGAAGTGTTTGAATTTCAACTTCTTGCTTCTTCACGACTTCATTAGCTTCACTAAGAAGCCGAACCTTAAATTCAAGCTCAGTATAAGTCCTAGCAGCTTCCTCACTCTTTCTTTGCAGTTCATTTTTCATCCTATCAAGCTCATCTTCTTTTGAACCGTGCGTGGATTGCATAGCAGCAACCTCCTCATCTCTCTCCTTAAGCTGAAGTTTTAACTCTTCAATGTGCCTTGTTTTAGAAACTAAGTCAAGATTTACCTGCTTTAGTTCCTCTTCTAGTCTTTGATGCTTGGAAAGAGCAGTAGCAAGTTCTCTCTCTCTTTGTTCTAACCCCTCCTTTGCACAACTTAGTTCACTGTGCTCCAACAAGAATCTCCTTTCTGCATCCTGCAAGTCGTCTTCCCTTTTCTTCAAAGCTGTCAATGCAGCACGAAGATCAGATTCCAGAATTTCAAGGTCAATTCCTGGTTGAACCCCCTCGGCAAAATCAGTGTCTTTGTTAATTTGTTTTTCCAGTTTCTGTGTCTCTGCAAACAATCTCTCAAGAAGAACTCTTGTGGGTTCAGTTGTTCCATTGTCGCTGATACTTGAACACGTGTTGTTTAAGACTGATCTAGCAATCTGTAAAAAATGGCCCTTTCTCCTAGTGGTTATCGAAAAAGCCGGAGTCTTCCTCTTCTGGTTGAGCCTCAGTGAAGATGACTACAGCAGAAGTAACAAAATGACCAGATAAACAGAATCAAATAGCCTGCGTTTGATTCATTTCATATTGAGTCTTGGTATATACAAATTTTGTATTGAGTGATCATCACACACCTTGAATTTATTATTAACCAAACACAATTTTAGAAAGATTAACATTGACCCGAAAACATTACTCTCAAACCCGATTGTAGAAAGACACGCATTGACCCTAATGCAAAAACATTACCCCCAAGATCCCAAGATGAATAAAGCTTAATCTATCATGACAAAAAGAGCAGTTTTCCTATTGACAGGACTTTTGCCAGTTTCAGAAGGGCGGTAAGGCTTAAACATAAATCAACTAACAGGTTCTTCAGAGAATAATCAAGGTTGATAAATGTTCATTTCTCCACCAGTTCCAAAGAAGAGTTGCAAAAGCTACAAACTGAAAACTCCAAACCCCATATTTCCCATTAATCAATGCTCAAAAAGAAGAGAAAAAAGATATAGAAGAAAAATCCTACTTGTTCATGGTGATTCTAAATTATATCCAATTAAAACGCACTTTAATACATGAACCAGAAACACGGAAATCAAAAAATAGTTAAGTTTTCCTTTATTCATCAAACGTAGACTTGTTATGCACACATCACAAGTATATATCGAAACATACCCACACATATATACGAACAGAAAGAGAAATAGTGAAGAACCTTGTAGCAATAATGAGGGAAAGAAGATGCAAGGTTGAGGCGAATAGCCTCAGAGAGCCCCATGGCTCAACTCTTGAGAGCACATTCCATGCCTAATCCACCAGTTTCAATCTTCCCATCTTCAAATCCAGAATCGCTAGTTCCCAATTAACTGGGAAGCTCATTAATTATTCTTGAAAGACAATCATCGGGCAACAGTCTCTGTGGAGAGAAAGAGAGAGCTTGAAGATGGAGCAAGGGATTGGAGGGAAAGCAAAAAAAAAAAAATTAAAAGAGAGAAGAGATTGAAGAAAATAAGATGCTCACGTTAGCAAAACCCACGCTACGCTATCCTGGTTCTTCAGCCACTAGCTATCCTGTACCGCATACGGACAGGTTAACGAGAATGAACCAGATAGTTAAGGAAAATCCTACGTGTACATTTTATGCGGGGGATGGAGGGGTGGGTGAGGGTTGAGAGTCAATTATCCGACACACGTCAGAGAGAAGTTACTTCTGAGTTTAAACCAATTACTAGCTGCCATCTGGCATAAGAATTTATGAGAGATGGAGCGCGATTAGACGGTGTGCTTCAGAAGTGACCAAGTTTTTGTTCACGAAGCTCGTCACCACGTGATAACTGATGAAGGGGTGTAGTAGAGGCTTCTGGGCCTGACACGTGTCTCAGGAAGCCTTTTGCAGTTATTAATAGATCAGATGGTGGGCCCAAATTTGATGATGCTGACTGCTGATCTACGTCAGTGTTCAATGGGTAACCGTTGAGTGATGGTTAAAAAGGAAAGTTGGCGAGAACCACAATTGGGCCTTTTGGCTTTATTTAAAGTTGTGATCGCGGATCCCTCTTAACTTTTTTTTTAAGAGAAATTATTTATTTATTTTTTTAAAGTTGGAACTTAATTTTAAATTATTTTTATTGATTTTCATTTTTGTTTTGGAGCTATTTTTTGCCTATTAAAATCAATTATTTATATTATATTTCTAATACTAAAAGTCACTCGTAGAAAAATTGAGAAAAAAATAAAACAGAGATCATAATATTAATATTATATACGTATGTATTTCATTCCAAGGCCTTGGATTGATTCTATTTAGAATTGTACGACGTCGTATTAAGCAGGCCCCAAACTCGCTCTTGTAATTGGTTGAGCCCAAGACTATAGCTCATGTGGGCTTATTAGTTCTAATCATAACGGTGTAGCTTTTCTTCCTTGCCTGCTATGACAAAAATAAAACACAAATTTATTGTAAACAAATTTATATACATTATTACAAACAAACAAAAAATTAGTTTAATTAAATGGATCGAGTTGGTTAGAAAATTACATGAACAAAAAATTACGATTTTCTTATTAAAAATCAAATAAACCCACCAATTGAATTAAATTACATGAACTAATTAATCATTTCAATCCGATTTCTGCATTCCCTTCAACAGAGACGAAGATCAATCAATTCCTAATACCAATTTCGACGGTCCTGATCTTTCTTCGAAAGTACGGATAGACGGCCAATGACGGTCCGATGGAGGGCATACGGAGAACGTTGAAATGTAAGAAGCATGCGATATTATTTGGACAGGAGGCGTAAGAACCCAAGACCCAATCTCATATTTTTATGTTCCTTAATTTGTGAATGTGGGTCCACTCGCGTGCGCATGAACAATGGATGTCTTGTGTTTGATTTTATTTAGTCAAACCGCATCGCTGCGTGCGTTGCACATACATACAGTTCCCTCCAACTCTAATACATTTATTGGAGAGCGTGTTTTTCACTTTCAGGAAACGAAACTGAGGCAAGTTGTATATATCTTTATTTGGTAACGTCATCCGTATCTACGATGAGATGAGGATCCACAGTGTTAGAATAACATATTTATTTGGTAACGCCGTCACAGATGCACATCGAACCGAAGAAATATCTTCATCAGTGCCACGTGTACGACCAGAATCAAACCTAGTATTGCTTGAATGAATGCCAAGTCAGTCTAACACGTAAAAGAATCACAACATAAACCACGCTCCAAAATCTAAAAAAACTCCTGCGAAATCAGTAGCCGTCAATTTATTATTGAAATGACGAAAAAGTCCTTAACCTCGCTTTTCACAAAAAGTCCATGCGAACAGACCAAACCCGAGGCATGCCATTTCCATTTATGGCGTTATTATATTATGTCCTAAATACTTTTATGTTAATTATTGGGATTAGTGGTTTGACTTCTTTTTTAAATGATTTTATCTTTATATTAATTTTATAATTAATAAATCGCTTAATTACTCACGTAAATTTTGATTAAATTATATTGAAGAAAAAACATAAATTTTGAATTAGACGAAATTATTTTGGATACTATCTTCAGAAAAATTAAGTTAATATAATCTGTTTATTGTGTTATTTTGAATGCATTTAAATAAAACATGTAATTAGCAGTCTTTAATTGGAGTGTTTAAATAATTATTGTAACGTCCCCGAAAATTAAAAAGAAATGTATATATTTATTTTAAGTGCGGAAGCGAAATAAAATAAATTATGATTAACATCCCTTACACAATAATCAAAACGTATTAAAGATATTAAATAATAAACTAACTAAAAAAAATATTATTAATGAATACTATAAGGAAAACTAATAAATTCTTAGGCTTCTACTCGCCGTCTTCCTGCGGAACGGGCTCGGGAACCAAGTCATCCTGATCTGAAATGGTTAAGTAAGGAATGAGCTACACTAGCCCAGTAAAGATGTCACACTATCTCACTGTCACAATAGTAAAGGTTGGTAGAAAACAAAAACGACTAATTGAGCATAATTTATAACAAATTCATTTATCAATAATAAAACCGTTTACTGTCCACTTATCTCGGTGAGATTCATGAAAATAACTTATGAAAAACAATAACATTATAAACATC
>NW_019014475.1:143673-157513 GCF_000150535.2 Carica papaya
AGGACACAAGCTCGGAGCATATCCTCCAGCGTACGGATTGTCCTCTCTGATTGTCCATCGGTTTGGGGGTGGAAGGCAGTACTAAGGGACAGCTTTGTTCCCATAGCTTGCTGGAAACTATTCCAGAACCGAGAAGTGAATCTGGGATCCCTGTCGGACACCACTGTTACTGGGACCCCATGCAGTCTGACTATTTCCCGGACATACATTCTTGCCAACTTGTCCAACGAATCAGTCATTCTGATGGCCAGGAAGTGGGAAGACTTAGTGAGTCGATCAACAATTACCCATATGGCATCGTGTCCCGATCGTGCCTTGGGTAGTCCCGATACGAAGTCCATGGTGATGTGTTCCCACTTCCATTCTGGAATCGGTAAAGGCTGAAGCAACCCCCCTGGGCGTTGATGTTCTGCCTTGACCTGCTGACATACCAAGCACTTAGATACAAAGTCGGCTATATCTCTCTTCATCCCATTCCACCAGAATCGGGGTCGCATAGTTTGGTACATTTTTGTACTTCCTGGATGCATGGCGAACCTTGAACTATGGGACTCTGTCATGATGTCTCTTTTTAATTCATTGTCGTCTGGGACACACATTCTGTCCTTGAAACGAATCAATCCGTCGGCAGAGATCTGAAATTCTGAGTTCACTCCTTGTTCTGCATCCTTCTTGCGGTTTACTAGGGCAGGGTCGACTGACTGGGCTTCCTTTATTCTTTGGATTAACTCGGGTTGGACTGCTAGGTGGCTCAAACATGTGGCCCTCTTCAGATCTTGCAGTCGAACCTGCTGCGTAGCCCCAATGGACCTGCATTCCGAAACCATCAGATGGGCTAGGGTGCCTGCACTCTTCCTACTGAGGGCATCGGCTACTACGTTGCCCTTACCTGGATGGTATAGGATGTCACAATCATAGTCCTTGAGGAGTTCCATCCACCTTCTCTGACGCATGTTGAGATCCTTCTGAGTGAAGATGTGCTTCAAACTCTTATGATCGGTGTAGATCTGAAAGGTCTCTCCATACAAATAATGACGCCAGATTTTCAAGGCGTGTATGATTGCGGCAAGCTCCAAGTCATGGGTAGGATAGTTCTTCTCATGATTCTTTAGCTGTCTAGACCCATATGCTATAACCTTTCCATGCTGCATCAGGACACAACTCAGGCCCAGATAAGAGGCATCACTATAAACTGTATACCCTCCTGATCCGCTCGGTAGAGCCAGCACGGGTGCAGTAGTCAGTCGCTTCTTCAATTCTGAAAAACTCCTTTCGCAGTTCTCATTCCAATCAAACTTTGCATTCTTCTTTGTGAGTCGGGTTAGGGGGGCCGCTAGACTGGAGAACCCTTCGACAAACCAGCGGTAATAACCCGCCATCCCTAGGAAACTGCGAATTTCCTTAACTGTTGTCAGCCTTTTCCAACCAAGTACTGCTTCAACCTTTTCGGGGTTCACCGACACCCCTTCCTTCGATATAACGTGTCCTAGGAAGGCGGTTTGCTCGAGCCAAAATCCACACTTGCTCAACTTTGCATACAACTTCTTTTCCCTGAGTACCTGGAGGACTTGGGCAAGATGATGAACATGTTCTTCTCTACTTTTTGAGTAAACTAAGATATCATCGATGAACACGATGACAAATTTATCCAAAAACTCTCTGAAGATTCTGTTCATTAGATCCATAAAGATGGCCGGGGCGTTGGTTAGCCCAAACGGCATAACCAGGAACTCATAGTGTCCGTACCTGGTTCGGAATGCCGTCTTGGGGATGTCTTCAGCTCTCACTTTCACCTGATGGTAACCTGATCGTAGATCTATTTTAGAAAAGACCTGTGCACCCTGCAACTGATCGAAAAGGTCATCAATCCGGGGGAGAGGGTACTTGTTTTTAATTGTTACCTTGTTTATCCTTCTATAATCAATACACAGTCTCAACGTTCCATCTCCTTTCTTTGCAAAAGTAACCCCGGCACCCCATGGGGAAATGCTGTGTCTAATGAAGCCACTGTTTTGTAGCTCAGTGATTTGTTTCCTTAGCTCTTCCATCTCGATGCGGCTCATTCGGTAAGGAGCTACCGAGATGGGTTGGGTTCCTGGCTGTAAGTCTATGGTGAACTCGACCTCTCTGTCCCCTGGTAGACCGGGCAGTTCATCCGGAAATACGTCTGGAAAGTCTCGGACTACTGGAATCTCTTGGATACAAACTTCCTTCTTGGGTTTACCTAGTTAGGGAAAATACAATATCAACGCACTGGGAATTAAGAAGAAAAGAATTTGTCATTAGGGAGAATCAGTACCGAATAATTTTATTAACTTGTAAATGGCTCCTCGTTGGGAGGATTAAATACAATCTTTTTATTAAAGCAGTCTATGGTGGCGTGATACGCCGCCAGCCAATCCATTCCTAGGATTACATCAAAATCCCCTGTGTCTAACCCTATCAGGTCTACCCTCAATTTCCTATCTGCTATCTCCACGGCACATGCCCTGTAGACAACCTCTCCTAGTAATGTCTCCCCCCCAGCGGTAGATACAAACAATAATGAATCTAGTCTATCAGGTGATACACAAATTTTGGAAGCAAGAACATGTGAAATAAAAGAATGTGATGCACCAGTATCAAACAAAATATGAGCAATGTGGCCAGAGATAGTATACATACCATGTACCACGTCCGGGTCTGCATCGGCATCCTTCTGGGTAAGGTTGTAAACTCTGCCCTGGATTGGAGGCCTCCCTTGATTCTGGTTCCTAGGGCACTCCCTCGCATAGTGCTGGGCACTACCGCATATGCGACATGTGTTGTTGAGGCGGTAGCAGGGTCGGTCCCCATGATCCCTGCCGCAGTACTGGCAGATCTTCCCACGAGCTGCCCCCATAGCCTGAGGAGGGCCCTGAACGGCAGGCCTGGGTCTCTTACTGGGTTGGACAGGCATGGTAGGCGCTGGCCTGCGGAGCGGGGCTGAAGGTCGGGAACTTCCCGTTAGCTGAGGGCGGGTGTCGAAGCTCCTTTCTATGATCTGCGCCTTTGCTAGGACTGCCGAATATGTCTCGAGCTCCATCACCAACAAGTGCTGTCTGATCTCCGGGCGGAGACCCCACTGGAATTTCCTGGCCTTTCGGCCCTCATCCAACAATGTCTCCGGGGCATGTCGACCCAGCTCCAGGAACTTGCGGGCATACTCCGACACTGTCATATTACCCTGGACCAACTGAGCAAATTCAATTTCCTTTAAATGTTGGATGTGCTTAGGGAGATACTCCGCATGGAAAGCCGCTAGGAACTGCTCCCAAGTAACTGGTACAGGCAAGGTGGCCCGCTTGAGCTCCCACCAGCGTACTGCTTCCCCTACCAGCATGTAGGAGGCAATGGCAGCCCTCTGCTCAGGAATTACTCCCAAGGTCTCAAATGCTCTCTCAGTCTCCGTCAGCCAGTATTGGGCCTCTTCGAAAGAGGATCCCCCTGAAAAAGTAGAAGGGTTCAGTCTCCTGTACCTCTCTATGAAGCCGGGGTCGATCAAGGAGGGAGCGAGGTCCCGAGGTAAAGGAACTGGGGCCGGCTGAGGGTGAACTGGGGGACCCTGTGGTGGCGCCTGCTGATGGGGTGGGGGCACTGGAATATGCTGTGGCGGTACCTGTTGGTACTGTGGCTGTGGTACCGGGTCGTACCGCGGCTGTGGTGCCGGGTGGTACTGTGGAGGAACAGGCTCCTGCCGGGGTGGCTCGGGATCAGCCTGCTGTAACGGGGGCTCAACCTGCGCTAGCGGAGGAGGTCCGGGTAACTCCCTTCTCTCCTCTTGCCTTCGCTGGGCAGCTACGAGAGCTTCCACCATTTTATATAATCTGTCCAAATCCTCCCGAAGTGAATTATCTTGGGCCGCTCGGTTTAGTGGGGGCCTTCCTCTCCTCATTTCTGTGTACCTGCATTTACAAGGAATGGTTGAGTAACGACCCATCGGTGAGTATTTTTTTTTTTAAAGGACTATAGTGTAAGGGATGGGCCCGAGGAAATGCGGCTCTGATACCAACTGTAACGGCCCCGGAAATATTAAAATGAAATGAGTATTTAAATATATCGAATGCGGAAGCGAGATCAAAATTTCAGTTAACATCCCTTACACGAAAAACCAAACAAACGTACTTAAAATATAAAAGGTTAAACTAACTAAGAAAGAAAACTCGAAAATAAACTATGCGTATGACTACAGAGTCTCTAGGCATCCCCTTCGTCGTCCTCCTGCGGAACGGGCTCGGGAACCATGTCTTCCTGATCTGAAATGGTTAATTAAGGAGTGAGCTACACTAGCCCAGTAAGAACATCATGATATCTCACCGTCACGGAGATAAAGGTGGGTAGAAAACCACAAAAAGACCAATGGAGCATAATTTACAACAAAACCTTTTATCAATAATAAAACTTTTACCATCCACTTACCTTGGTGGAATTTATGAAAACAATATGAGAAAAACAATAACATTATCATAATCATTGAATAATCTAAGCTGTAAAACATAACACTTATCACGCCTCTTGTAATTCAATCATTGTACAACATATCTTTTTTTTCTCATTTACCAGCCTACTAGTATCCGTGGGGGTCCATAGGGGTTCCGCTACCCGTTAACCTTTAACATTCATAATCAGTTTCCAGGGCCGTCCCCATACCCCGTCCGGTATGGGCGCCAAAACCATGAACCTCAATACCCCGTCCGGTATGAGGGTGAAACGGGCCGTCCCCATACCCCGTCCGGTATGGGCGCCAAAACCATAAACCTCAATACCCCGTCCCGGTATGAGGGTGAAACGGGCCGTCCCCATACCCCGTCCGGTATGGGCGCCAAAACCATAGATCTCCATACCCCGTCCGGCATGTGAGATCACAATCCCGGTAAGGTTCCCTACGGATCCCGGTCCGGTCCACCATCTCCCAGGATATCTAGTCAGGCTGATCCCCCATAATACAATTATCAGTCTACACAATCTTTCATTTTCCTTTTCCTCAATCAGCATCATCAATTCACATTTAAACAAGCAAATCGTAATTCATACCAAACAGACAACATACAGTATCAGTTTTTCAGTCATTCAACCCATAATTAATAAAAACGTAGTACATGCACACAAATCTGTAAAATGAACACATCAAACCTCATTTTGCATTTAAAGCTGTAAACAGGCCAAATAACAGTAAATCATCAATCACACTAGACTCGGGCTCCATTAGCAACCTTAAGCAATTTCACACATGCGTTAATTCAAGAAATACCGTTTTATCATTTTGAACTTTAATACCGTGATAGGAAATAGGGTGAGGGGTCCTTACTTGTTTTCGAGATCCGAATACGATTCACAGTGCGCCTGCAGGCCGTCCCTAATTTTCCCTGAATTTTTCCCGGGGAACTGAAACACACTAACAGTACCTACACGTGTTCCAAAAAAAATCCAAATTAGGCCCAGGGCCCCTTTCGGACCAAATCGCAACTCCGGCACGGCGGCTCCGCCGTGCTCCGGCGACGGCACCGCCGCTGGCGGCGGCGAGTCGCCTCGGGTTGACTGTTTCTGGCCGTTTTCGGCCGAATTCGGCCACACTCGCATTGGTCCTTGTCAGAAAACAACCCTAGGGCCCTCGGGAGGCCAAAAAATCACGGAAAAACGGAGCTTACCGGCGGCGGCGCTCTCGGGTGCAGCGGCTCTCCGGCGAGGTTCGTGTTTTGGTGATTCGGCTCCGGTCAACCTGTAGAGAAAAGAATGGTGATCACGGTGATATAAAAATTGCATCGAACGGAGGCCGGGAAGGGCCTCTTCGGAGGCAAAAACCGAGAGGGGGCGCGGCGGCGCCGCTGGGCTTCGGCCGCGTATTCCGGCCGTTTGGCCAGGATTTCGGCCTCGATTTGGCCATAGGAGGAATCAGCGGGGAAAAACGAGTCGGGGGTATGAAATTTACCTCAATCGGCGGTCGGAAATTTCCCCGGTGCGGCGGCGAGTGGCGGCGGGTGGCGGCGGTCGGCCCCTGGTTCGTCTTCTCCGGCGAGCGGCTGGCGGCTAGGGTTTTTGGTCTGGTGTGGAGGTTCTATTTATAACCCCTTGCCTTTTGATCACAGCCGTTCATTTCGTTTTAATCTGGGCCGTTCGTTTTTGATTGAATCTGGGCCGTCCGTGCGTTTGAATCTGGGCCGTCCGATCGCGTGATTGATCTGGGCCGTCGGATCGCACCCACGCGGATCGCCAACGTGGCTCCTTTCGGAGTGACGCGATCTTGCCACGTGGTAGGCCCTGGTTGGCCGGGACTGCTGACGTGGCTGCTGACGCGGCTGCTGACGTGGCCCCCCCCCCCCTTTTTTTTTTTTTTTTTTTTTTTTTTTTTTTTTTTTTCCTCCTCCTTTCCGGGTGCTACATACTCTCCATCTCAAAAAGTATATAAATATTACTATCTGACTACCTATAAATTTTATATGTCTGCGGATGTCACTTTATTTAATAAGGGTCTTACTTCACTGAATCTTATATTCATATGATAACTTATAATGAAAAATAAAGAACATAAACATTACCACATATTTCAAAATCATTATCGTAATAAAATATTTAGAATCTATTAGAAAACTTACCACTATAAAAAAACATTCAAAATTCATCATATCAATATATCATATCAGACTATAGGTTTTCTCAAATATATACAATGAAAGAGACGTCGAATACAAAGATAAAGCATGTTTAATAATCTAATATTGATCATGAAACTAAGGTAAATCCCGAAAAACTTATAAAATTATATGATAATGATTTATCTGTTATACTTCGTAAATGTACAAAAGAGTGCACTAAACATCATCTATATCATATTTAATAATTTGTGTTATTTGATAAATGTTCATCAACCAATAGAAATTTATTCACAAGTTTAAATAATTGGTGTATCCCTAACACAGTATTTGATGCATTATCATGCAAAAAATAGAGAAATACTATGAGTGTGGAAATGTAGGCACTTGACAAATGGTGGATATACCATATTATTGTTATAAAAAGTTATGAGAATAAACAACAAACACTAAGATAACACCAAATAAAATAATTTGAAATCAATAAACTAGGTAAGTTTGAGTATGTTATAAGAATTGAAGTTGTCAACTCTAAATTTATAATTTTTATCTTTTAACATAAATACATTCATTATATTTTAAAAGACACTGACAATTTAATATGCAAACTAGTTAGTGTTCATATTTATTTTAATCATAAATTATGAATAGCAGATGAAGAATACACTGGTAAATAATAAAATGTATCATATATTAGTTGTGATATTGATCTACCTATTTTACACAATACTAGACATTGCCTATGTAATAAGTATTATAAGTCAATTTATAAAAATCTGAAAGAACTGCACCTATAAACTGCTTATATAATACTATGATATTTCAAAAGGTCATCAGAAAAATGAATTATATTTAAGAATAATGAAACATAATTCATACAAGCCTATAATTATGCAGATTATGTAGGGCCAGTTGTAGGTACAATATCAACTATAGATTATTGTACCTTCTTTATAAGCAATTTAGTCACTTCAAGAAATAATAAATAAAATATAGTTGCAAGATTAAGTACATAATCATAATTTCGAACAATAACACAAGGGGTGCGTAAACTAATATGGATAAAAATAATAATATAATATCTTAATATAAAGTAAAAAATCCAATGCATTTATACTGTGACAATAAATCGGTTATAAGCATCGGTTACAATCTAGTGCAATATGACCGAATCAAACACATTGAGATCGACATTTATTTTATCAAAAAAAAAAAAAAAAACTAGACAACAACTTAATATTTACTCTATATATATTTGCCAATTATCAACTGGCTGACATGTTAACTATATGTGTAAGTAATCGAATATTCTAAGATCATATTGGTAAATTAAGAATAGACAACATCTATTATTCAGCTTGAGGAAGAATATTAAAAAAGAAAAAGAAATTATGGTATCAAATAATAAGAAAATCAAAAAATAAATAAGAACATTAGAAACAAAACAAATCAAATAATAAAATCATATCATTTGTAATTAATTATTTAATTTTTCATCATAGAGAACATGGTTATAATATTCAATTGAATACACGTTCTAATAATATTTTTAATATATAAAATATGAATTATAATGCATATATTTTATCATTTTTATTTTATTTTTCAATTCAATTTTCCAATGTTTTATTTAGAGTGTTTGTTTATTGAGATGTTAGAATAATATGAAGGTGTATATCTATCCACATCTTTTTAATCTTAAAAATTAAGTTTGTGAAATTATTATTAGTTCCATATATGCTTATACAACTAGCCCGTAAAAATATTTACAAAATAAAAATAGTTTTTAAGTTAAAAATTCCCGTATGCTATAAATTGTTGTGAAGAGCATTTTTTATATAAAAAATTATGTTTAATTAATTATTGTGCGAAATAAATAATGAATGTTAAATATTAAAAAAAATATATAATAGTTAAAATTAATTATTATAACTATTCAAATTATATTTTTGAGTATTTGAAATATTATTAAGTAAAATAAGAATTTGTTTCTGATTTTTTTAAAAATGAAATTAAAAATAAAAAACAAATTATTATTTTTTCATTATTAATCTTATAACATAATTAATTAAATATAATACCGATTTAATTATAGTTGAAAGAGACTTCACCATTTTTTTTTCTTTTCTTCTTACGAGGACGATGATAAGCTCGAGGGGTTGGAGCCGCGCGTCACGCACCCGCTACAAAGAGAGCGTGACCACCTCTCTAAAAAAGAAAATCGTCCCTGTCAGCAGTATAGATCTTTTTGGTTTGGCTAACATAGATAAACAAAACACTCGGTATTTACTGACTCTCACATTCGAGTCTCCTCCATCGATAACAGAGAGCTTTTGATCTTTAGCTGATTTTAGGAGGGAAATGGACTCTTGAACTTCCAAAATCCCCAATTTCAGATTACCAGAAATTAATTACCAAACACTTTTTACTTCTTCATTCTTCCTTACAATTCACCACAGGAATCCAAAGCTTGGACACGACTAGACGAGGAGAGGAGATTTGGAGAGGAAGAAGACAATGTTTGCTGCAGAAAACGGACTGAAAGGAGATCCCAGACTTAAAGGCATATCGGAAGCCGTTAGGGTTGTTCCTCACTTCCCTAACCCAGGTTATTCTTCTTCTTCTTCTAATATAATCTCTCTGCTCTGTTTTTTCTGTGCGGAATTTCGTCGAACATGACATGCGTCTGCATTGTTGGTTCTGGAAACAGGAATAGTGTTTCAAGATATCACGACGTTGTTTCTTGATGACAAGGCGTCTAAAGACATGGTCGACATTATTGTATATTTTTACAGATATAAGGACATTTCTCTCGTTGCCGGTACCGTAGGATACTGCATGTCTCTTTTCCTTCTCCTTCTTCTTTAATATTATTATCATCCTTAATATTATTACTTATTAATCTGTTCCTAACTCTGTGTTTATTGGGAAAAAATAATATGCGTTTCTTTCTTTTACAATTATTTACCCGGAGAATTTATTGAAGACCCAGATTTGGAAAAAAAAGATTTCGCTTGTTCAGATTTGTGTTTTCCATTACCGACTATGTTTCCTCGTTTGCAATGATTTATTTTCCAAATGATGTTCCTGGGCTCCTCTTCAAGACTTGATCTTTTGGGTTTTGTTTTCACTTTTTTTTACTTGTTCCTTTCAGAAAGTTATGTGCTTGCCTACTTCTTGTCTTCTTTCTCTAACATGGGTTTAAGGTTTAGTTGCTTCCTTTCAAAGTTTCTACATTTGGAGTTGCTCTAAAATTATATTTGTTCTGTTTTCTGCATACAATACGGTTAGAAGTCCAAAAAGAGAAGACTTCCAAAACTCAGAAGACGAAAAACTAAGCTGATTTCGCTCACATATTTGTTTTATTGTGTTTTCGTCTCCTTAATTCAGATTTCTGTCAGGATTCGAGATACAGCGTGCTCGAGCTCACAAAATGAATTGTGGGCACCCGTCTTTGTAGACTTCATACAGTCATACTGAAAAAGAAAACAGTTTCCAGGAAATGTAACCTTAATGTTGGAAGCCTGAGCTTATAATAATTGTTGATGTTTAATGCAGTGAATTTTTGTTTTTCCAAACGTTGGTAATGTCTTCGAATATTGTGTAGGAGTGGAAGCTCGAGGGTTTATGATTGGTCCATCAATTGCATTTGCTTTAGGTGCAAAGTTTGTTCCTTTACGGAAACCCAGAAAGTTGCTAAGTATTCTTTGTTTTAAGCAAGAACTGAAAATGGGGTTGTAGATGGAAATGATTTAACTGTTGAAGGCGTATATAAACCATTTGAACCAACTTTCTTTAGCATAAAAATTGGTCATTCAAATGTTGGGTTTATTAGCTGTATCTTGATCCAAAGGATAAGCTTCCTCATGACAACCTACATTTTTAAAGCTTGTCCTCAAAATGATAAGCTAGAATATCCAAAGCCAAAAGAGCTTATAAGCTCAAGAAAGAAGGAAAAAATAAAGAATGCCAATTCAAACGGCCTACAGAAATATATAGGAGCACATGGTTGATTGAATAGTGGCTTATATATCTGAGGATTGAATCCATAACGGCTGGATTCTTATGCCACATTAGATGGTGGAAGGATTGGCATTTGCAGCTTTTGGATAATGGACTAGTATGTTTAATTCACTAATATACATGCTCTAATTTGCTTGGATTTGAAAAATTGGCCTTTTGAACATTTAATAGAATTGAGTGTTAATAATGCTTCAGCTCAATAGTTGTTAATTCACTTATAAGGCAAACCAGATTCAAAGAAGCCACTCCAATCTTCAGATGTTCATGACTTCATCCATACTTCGCATATTTTGAATCGACTGAATTTTAGAGCTGTCAGCTTGCAAAAGTGATGGCTGATGAGAAAAAGCAAACTGCAAAATTCTTTTTCACTCTGGTGTTGCTTCAACCGCATTGTCCTCAATGGCAAAATACTCATGTTGGCCTAGATGTTTGTTGTAATGCCCTAATTAATTTTAATTATAATTAAAATTAATAAATAAATATAATTTTTAATTTTTATTTAAGGTAAAAATAAAAAAATTAAATGGATGATGAAATTAAAAACAATTTAAAAAAAATGGATAAAAATTTGGGTTTTAGAGTTATTTTTGAAAGAAAAATAAAAAATTATTGGTCAAAATATAATTTAAAAAAATTGTGTCACATACGACGAATCTGAGCGCGTTGTGTGGCAAGCCACGTTGATGCGGTGTCACGCGGGAGGCTATGCTGGCGATCCGTGTGCCGCGATCGGACGGTCCGAATTTGTTCTTGCGCGCACAGACGGTTTGGATCCGTTCCCTCCTCAGATGCGATCGGATGACTTAGATCAAACCGCGATTAACGGTTCAGATTCACTCCCTATTTAATCGCGATCGGACGGTTCAGATCAAAAGCGATTGACGACCTAAATTAAAAGTAAACAAATATAAATAACCATCATCACATCAAACCCTAACCTTAACTGCTAGACCCCCCGCCGGAGAAGAAGAGCCAGTCGTCGGGAAAAGATCCGATCGCTGCCTACTGCTGCGCCGGAACCACTTCCGACTGCCAAAAGAGGTAAAAAAAATTTTATTTGCTCGAAATTTAATTTTGAGCACACCCATGACAAAATTGGAGTAAAAAAACCGGCGGATGAGCTGAAAACTACAGGCAAAGCCTGGCGACGCCACCGTGGGAAAAGGCAAAAATCGCCTCTGATGATGTCCTTCCCGATTCCCGTTTCGTGTAATTTTTTCACCATTGTAATCACCATCTCTTTCTCTACAAGTTGGCTGAAGCAAAACACCTAACCGTGAAGGTGAGCCGGCAGAGCCGCCGCACCGGAGAATCCTGCCGCTGGTAAGCTTTGATTTTTCGATTTTTTTAGCCAACCGAGGCCGTTTAACGTATTTTCTTGCAGGGATTAGTACAAAACCGACCGAAATTGATCAAAAACGGTTAAAAACAACCAACCCGAAGCAAATTACTACCGCAAGCGGCGGTGCCATCGCCGGAGTACGATGGAGCCGCCGTGCCGGATTTTTGGAATTGGTCAAAAAGGATTTCTGAAACTGATTTTGAATTTTTGGGATATTTATAGGTACTTGAAACACATTTTAATCCCCGAAGAAAAATTCAGGGGACCTAGGGATTGCCAGTAGGCACAGTCAAAAGTTAGCATTTTGGACATCAATTTGAGTAAGAATCTCTCACCTTATTCCCAGTTATGGAATTAAAGTTTAATTAATAAAAATATGATATTTTGTGTAATTTAGAAAATATTCGTAATTAATTACAGGTTACTAATAGAGCCGAAACTGGTTACTTATTACTGTTTGCTATATTTAATTGATTGTCTGATTTTACAATTTTCGAATACATGATAATACATTGGAATTGGTATGATGATGCAATTGTGTTCCTTGATGCATGGATTGCTTGTTTTTTGTGATTACGGTTAAATTTGGTAACTGAAAATTAAAGGTAAACGGAAAATCGTCTGATTAAGTGGATGGATGAACGACAGCCTTACTAAATATCCTGAGATATGGTAGATGGACTGGGTACATAGGGAACCCTACTGTGAATGTTGTCTCATACCGGATAAGGTATCGAGGATTTGTAATTTAGCACTCACATCGGACGGGGTATGAGGACGACCCGTTTCACCCTCATACCGGATGGGGCATTGAAGAATTGTATCTTTTAGCGCTCATACCGGACGAGATATGAGGACGGTTTGTTATTTAAAAATATTAAATAAAGGTTCACGTGTAGTGGGGATATCCCTATGAATCCCTATAGATACTAGTAGGCTGATAAAAGAGAAAAATTGTTGTTTCGAATGACTGCGTATGATATTTATGGTATTGTTTATGTTCTTAACTCTATAAGTTGGTTTTTAAAATTTCACTACGATAAGCATGCGGTAAATGATTTTTATTCATGATAAACGAATTTACTTGAATTAAGAGCTCTATTAGTTATTTTTATAATTTCTACCAACCTTCATTTCAGTGTCGGTGAGTAGCGTGATATTCTTACTGAACTAGTGTACCTCATTCTTTTATTAACTATTTCAAATCAATATAACAAAGATCCAAAATCTGATCTACAAGAAGGTTGCGAGTAGGATGCCCAATCATTTATTTTCTATTTATTTCCTTGATTTTTTGTTATTTCTTTTGAAATGATTATTCTCATACCTCTAATGGGTAATTAGAATTATTGTGTAAGCAATGTTCTCAATGGCATAATACTCATGTTGGCCTAGATGTTTGTGGTTTAATTTGTTAAGTACATTTATATATAACTTCGTCTCTGGGTGATGTATGTATATTTCTCAAGGCTATCACTATCAAACTTGTTTCTTGGCTTCATTACGTTTGCGACTTAAGATTCAGAAGCTAATTTTTGACTTATTCATATGTAAATCTACAGGGGAAGTTATTTCTGAAGAGTACGTGCTGGAATATGGAATTGATTGTTCAAAAATTTATGTGGGTGTTGTTTGTAATACCTGGGTCCGAAAAGTTGGCTTGAGATGATTTTTTTCAATTTATAAAATATATATAAATAATTAAATTTTTATTTTAATTTGAGTTTTGTTAAATTTTTGAAAAAAAATAAATTAGAGACGAAATTAAAAATAATTCTGAAAAAAAGGGTGAAAGTATGAATACGGTGAGTATTTTTGAAAGAAAATTTGAAAACAATGAGTGAAATTACAAAAAGAAAAAGTT
>NW_019014475.1:181157-196608 GCF_000150535.2 Carica papaya
GCTCCTTTCCTAAGAAATCTTTTGCTTTCTTGTATTTCTGGTTGTTGTTGGTGACTGAAGGGACGATGGTGGAAATCTTTTTATCGTTGTTTTTCATGTTGTTCAAAGATTTTATTGGATCAATGGCTTTTTAGTTCATGGTGATATAAATTTTTGCAATGGTAGGTTTTGCTTTGTTGATCCTAACTGAAAAGCTGGTGCTTTTTTCCTACTTGTCACATCTTATTGAAACATTTCATTTTTGCACTTGTAAATTTCCAAATTGGATTATTCTCGGAAATTTCTTTATCCTTCTGATATTTGTTTGCATGATGAGTGGATATTGCTGGAAACTGTTAAGTATTTTTTCTGTGTTACTGTCCATGTTATATAATGATACTAATTCATATAATCCTCTTTCTTACCTTGTATGCAATATATAGTAGTCCCTAAAATGTTATTTGCATATGTTTAATGTTCTATTCAGGGAGAATTCCATTTGCATTTCTGGAAGATATTCACCAGAGATTTGTGAGGACATATGCCCGTGCAGTTCATTCTGCCCATGCTTATGCCATGAATGATGAATTTTCAAGAGTTTTAAGCCAACAAATGGAATATTATTCCAATGATCCAAATGCAGATAGGATAAATCGACTAAAGGGTGAAATGAGTCAGGTAGGTTTTGCGTACTTTATCCAGTCATCACGTATAATCTAATGCCCCTTAGAATCATTTCCTTCATCTCTGTCAATTCAAGTTTGTTAACTGCTTATGACTAGGATTAAGGAAAGCATGAAAATGAATCTTTCTGCTTTAATAATTAATATGATGTAAATTCCTTAACATTAATCTATATCAATTAGTTCTAGCTCGTCAATTTTATATTCTGTGTATATATATATATTCTGTGAAAAAGTGTAGCCAAGATTTTTTGCTGGAAATTTTGTTTTCTTCTAGATTGATCTTGGATCAACTAAATGCTCGCTGTTAATAGGTCCGAAATGTCATGATAGAGAATATTGACAAAGTATTAGAGAGAGGTGATCGCCTGGAATTGCTGGTTGATAAAACTGCTAATATGCAAGGAAATACGTTTCGATTCAGAAAGCAAGCTCGTCGTTTCAGAAACACAGTATGGTGGCGAAATGTCAAGCTCATGTATGCTCTCTCTGTTAAAATCTTCATAAAAATAAGTGTCAAAAGCATGACAGATGCTATTATATTCTTAATTTCCGTCTTCATCTAGTTTGCATGAGTGCTATAAACTAAAGAAACTATTCATTAAAGCTATATTTGGAATAAATCGATTTTATTTTGGAATTCTTTTACAAATCCACACTAAGTTTTACTATGAAACAATAGAAATCTCTTAGAAAATAATAAGAGTCAAGAAACATCATTTCAAATTCCATCAAAATTTTGTGAAACTTGAAATGTATTATTACAATTTCAATGGGAATTAACCGGTAGCTTAATTTTTGTGGTTTTATGACGTGTTTCTACTCTTTTGTGACTAAAACACATATTGATTTTTAAATGAATTATACAAACAAAGTTCATTTGTTATAAACATAGCTTAATGGAGTTGATTTTTTGGTGCTCACTAGCCCATTCCATCTTGCAGGGTTGCTCTGATACTGTTGCTCGTGGTGGTTGTCTACATTGTGCTGGCTTTTGTATGCCATGGGATTACACTACCTTCCTGTCTTAAGTGATGGCAATTTATGGAGTGAGATTTGAATGTCTTTGTTTCTTTTTTTTGTTTCCAGTTATTTCGTATTTTAAGATTATAACTCCCTCTATCGTGAACTGGAATCACTATTTTGTCCATGAAATGTGAAGTTCAAATATGTTTCTGGTTTTGCTGTGCATTTGTATTATTCTCTATCATGGAGACTTCAACAGTTTGATGTTACCTAGTTTTGAAGGTGCAACTTGATGATGAGTTGATGTTTATAAGAAGTATGTGATCTTTTGGCGTATGCTAATCAAGTCCTTTTTAGCTGTTGTCTTCATTGCATTCTTTTTCCCCACTCATGAATTTTGACAAATTGGAGCAAACTGCTTTAGGTTTTCAAGTGCACTGGTTGGCGTAGTATAAAGGGATAGTATTCTAACCCTTTTAAATATGAACTTGCAATATTAGTTGTTATTATACTTGTGATTATAATTTTTAGAAACTTTCTTATTAAGTATCAATATCTAATGAAGTTGGAGTTCAGGTATTATTCTTATATTATAGTCTATAATTATGAACAGAAATTTGCCCAAGTGTCATCCAGATCATATATTCGTCAAAGTAAAAAGATAATTTCACCACCAAATCTGTAATTGGCAACTTGATGGAGAAAATCTTGATCAAGGAAAATAAAAATAATTATCTTGTGTGAAGGTTATAGTTGGTATAACTCAAAAAACACTTTCTCCGTCCATTTTAAGACATTCAAAAATATATTCCATCGATACCTATACCACAAATCATCCGAGGATTCCAGATTAGTTTGTCTCTTTATTAGTGAGTTCATATGAGCATATATTTTGGCAGACGCGTGTGAGAAGGAAGAGGTAAGAAACGAGCATTTTATATTTGTCATAGATTATAAGACACCATTTTGGCATCTTCAGATTCTCTGTTACACTAGGTTGTCTTCAGCAAGATTAAATGTGTTCAACAACCTTTCTAATTCATGCAATGTCGACTTGTAATGTTCTTGAGATTTTGCTCCTTCTTCCACAATTGGAATGGCACATTTGTACAGATGATTACACCAGTAAACCGGGTTAAATACATCAATGTTATTCCAGCCATTGTCAAGAGGAGGATACCTGCACTTGTAATTGTTACACCAACGTGGCAAAATATAGCGAGAGGGGATTTCTTCAATTCCATTGTAATTAAGGACATTTAATGCATGTCTGCATAGGTAGCCTTTGTAATTGAACAAACTGCAAATGCATCGAATATCTCCTTGGCTTGTCTCGTACAGAACCTCGAAATTCCTTACTTCCTTCTCATCTCCCTTGACTTCGACCCGTTCTTTCACCATATATGTTATTATGGGCCCGTTGGCACTTACCTGCCTTGTGTAGAAACAAGAGAACATTCCCTCCACTTCAGATTGAAACTTCAAAAATATATCTTTTGTATACAATTTTGCTATCTGCAGCTCGAAGTTACATCTTGTTTTCAACTCCAACGAAGAGTTTCTTGACTTCAAATCTGCCATGGCTTCTTTCATGTGCTTCCTGTGAAGAGCTAGGTCATACTTATCGACAAATTCCTTAAAAGATGTGTTTTTATGTACATAACCATCAAAAAAAGGATTGAAGCTCTCATTTTCTTGAAGAGGGATCATTCCTGCAAAAAATGTGTCTTTTAGGTAAACTGGCACCCAATGTTGCCGGTCTTCATACAGGGAATGAAGCCACTTATTATCCCCTAGTTCATGCTGCTTGATCATTTCAGCCCAAGAAGTTTCAAACTCGGCAATCTTCAAGGAATTGTACACTGCTTTATTCAATTGCATTTTGATTGCTTCGTAACCCTTCAATCCTCCCAACTTTTCCGGGACTCTCTGCATGATATACCACACACAATAACAATGTTGAGCTTTCGGGAAAACCTCAGAGACAGCACTTTGCAAACGTTTGCATTGATCTGTAATAACAACTTGTGGAGGCTGCCCTCGCATGCTCTGAAGCCATGCTTTGAAAATCCAGACAAAATACTCAACTGCCTCATGCCCAAGGAAGGCACAACCTAATAATACATATTGTCCATGGTGATTTACTCCAAAAAAGGAAATTAGAGGAATCTCGAATTTGTTTGCCAAACATGTTGTGTCAATTGCAACTGCATCACAAAAGTAACCATATGCAGCCCTAGACCTAGCATCGACCCAGAACACATTCTTCAGGCGCCCGTCATTATCAATATCCATCAAGTAAAAGAAGTTGGGATTGGTCAACTTCATGCGGCAAAAGTAGTTGTAAAGAGCATGAGCATCTCCTTCTTTGAGTTCCAAGTGTCTAGAGTGGTCAACGGGGTTTATTTTCTCTCCATCAAAATTTGAGTATCTATTACACCCAGAATCCATAATGGCTGTACGGTATAGCTTTATAGTATGTACTTCAGTCACAGGCTCTGGTGGTGGTTGTGCCTTTCGGGCTGCAAGAATCATTTTCTTATGAGACTTGTAAAACCGTTTGATTTGTGGACTCACTGTATGATTGTGCTCAAGCTCAACTTCAACTATTCTCCACCTTTTGGAGTCAACAAGTCTAATGATTATCATTGCAGGACAACCAGTTCTCGTTTCTGGTCTTGGATTATTTGCTTCACTCTTCTTCTTGAAACCTGCACTACTGCAGCTAAGTTTTGCTCTGTACCGCTCTTTTCGCTTTGATCTAAACCATGAATTGCTTACTCTGATACCAAATCCTTGCTCCTTAGCATAACTATTGTAGAAATCATAAGCTTCATCAAATGAATCAAACTCCAAACCAACAGCAGGTTGCATGGGTTTCTTCTTTGATTGTGTTCTACCAGTTTCATCCTCATGTTCCACCAAACTACAGGTTCCATCAACCCCAAATTCATCCCCGTCATCAAACACTGGCTCACTGTTGAGACAAACTTCTTCCATCTGAAAAGATAAACAGGAGAATAAAGATTTCAACAATGATAAACATAACATTTCACCATAATGCACTTTCTAAGGACAGGAGAACAAAGACAATTTGATCTGTCAAATTTTGACAAAGTACAATAACTATGGTCTATCAGAAAAATCCGGGATTCCAAATTGTGCACTGAACCTGCCATAAGAAGAACAGGTTTGAATTTCATGGCTGAGTTGACTTGATGTCAAAGAGTTTGCCTATGCAACAGATTATGCTACTCTCCAAGTTGAAATATGAACTTCAAAAAGACCAAAATAGAAGAAATAATATGGGAGAATTAGAATGAAGTATCCAGTGACTAGTTGCAGTACCTTAAGATCAATCTGTGTCTCTGCTGATCATGTTATTAGATTGAAGATTTGATCTCATTGGCTTCTCCATCAAATTACGACCACGTAACTTGAAAGCCTCAGAAACCTTGGAATATTGAATTAATAAGCACACCGCCATCTTGAACCATTTACACCTTTTCAGCAAGCTTGCATCACCTTCTTACTGAACAAAATGTAAGTTCCAGCCTCATTTCCAGGCCTTAAGACCTAGCCCCAGCATATCACATTCATGAATGCCCATAGTAGGTAATGCATTGAAGAAAATATAGTAAATCTATTGAATCTGTCGTAAGTTCTTACATTCAATAAACATTATGGAATTTAAAATAAGTTTCATCCAATAAACAGTCAATAAGATACCATGCATTGAGCATCTAACCTTTCTAGTTTAGGTCTGGGTAGAACTAATATCATTAACTTGATAGTGGTAATTCAGATTGGTCATTTAGTAACACCATAATGGTCCAAATGCCACTATATACATGGGTTTCTCATTTTGGGTGACCTTGTCCTCTCTCGCTCCTTAGAAAAATGGGGAAAAATAAATAGTATTAATCACACAGGGAACAGCCCCATACTTACAAAATTCAAATTTCTGAAGGAAACTGCATTTCCCCCAAAAACACTTTAATAACCTATCTAAAAACATTTTGTAATTGGATGCAGTATTGGCATTTGTAGTGAGAGCTTTCTTTTAGTTTCTTCTGATAAAATTATATGGATCCCATGCTTGTGCACTTGCTCAAATGGTGTATAATATTTCCAAAATAATAAAGCTAGATTAAGTTTGTGTTGGAATCTAACAAATCACTTTCTATTTTAAAATAAATTGATTGTTTTCCAATATAATTGCAAATTTTTAACAAAAAACAATTCTTTACAAGAGAAAAAATTACCAATGAGTATTATCAGTTATATATTAATGTGCCTATATCACCCAGAATGGCTCAAGCTACAATGAATGAGTACAACTTGGCCTTTTGAGTAGTGAAATATCAAAACTGATTAACCAAGTTACAGGTCAAGATTGCACATCTGAATGAAATAAATGTTCAAAACAAAATTGTCTTAAAACCTTATACTGGACAGAAAACTGTCATGATAAAGAAACAATTACTAGCAGCTCTTTCAGCACCAAAAATATTCCAATTGCAAAAAATAGATTGCAATCAAGAATGATTTTGTTTGTTCAAATAGTACATCAGGTAAGAATAGTCTTGGCTGAGAATCTCTCCAGAGCTAAAATCCAGAGGCCAGGATAAACCAACAGCCTTATAGTAAGCCATTTCCAATTACTTATCAATCGTGGCTGAAATTACTAACAAAAATTTAGGAAGGCTCTTCACATAAACTGTTCACTGACAAAAGTTAACAACTTAAAAATGCCAAAATGCCTTCTGAACGTAAAGACGCTAAAAGAATCCAGCATGAGGGAACATACTGGTAAACCTTGCTCCCTAAATACTCTGTTATCCTTTAATGGCTCAGACAGACTCATTGAGATGCAGGTTTTAGATGAACCCATAATAAACAGAGAATAAAAATTCTCCTCAGCTCTCCCAATAGCGTGGGAAAATAAATAGAAGGAAAATAATGAAAAGCACACCAGAAACATGCAACACCTCATGCATAAATAATATATGATCCCACTAAAAGCTACTAGCACAATAGGAAAAACTATCAGCAAGTCATCTGAATTATCTGATAGAAGGAAGTTGCAAAAGCTTTATGTCTTCTTCCTAACATCTATTTATAAGTGAACCAAATACAATTTTCAACTTTACAAGGAGCAACTAACCAAATCTTTTGGTTCAAGTATCTTGAAAAGGGGTACTCATGCTGCAAGCAGGATTCTTGTCCTTATTAAGCACATTTTCTTAATAGAAGCGTGAGGGTTGGACACTAGAGCTAGTCATAGATCTCAATTTAGAGCCATCATGCCCTGGCTATAACCCAAAATTTGAAAGCAGACAGACTCCAAATAGAAAACCATTTTACCTGAGGAAAATGATGCAACTTACAGTTTTATATTTAGAGCTCAAAAACTACTACTTCTGCAGAATCTTAATTCAAGAATCAATAGCAGAGAGAGCAAATAGTTCCACTTCACATTAATTTGATATGAATAAGAGTATATCTGCCTACACAAAGAAGTCACAAAATAATTCTTCTTGACCAACGCTCTCAAAATCCATCACCTGCATGTCTAGATTGTCTACGTACATGTACTATATTTGTCCACAAAACGCGCATGTCAAAAGATTGAAGGATGAGAAGAAAAAATATGGCAATGTAAAACTACCAGAAGAGAATGAAGCAGAAGGTAACCTGAAAATGCTCACGGATTCGGGGTTTCACACGTAAGATAAACAAAATATGTATTTACAGAGAGTGATACCTGAATATAGAGAGGTAGCAATAAACAAATGGGGCAGCCATTGAAAAATCCGAAGATCAAACACAACAAGCTATTTTGCCGCCGTGTCGGATTGTAACCGGAGATTTGAAGTTACCCAGAGTTACGAAGTGAATTATTCTAGAGAATTGAATGTATACGAAGATCTTTCTTGTTCTCCAGTATTCTTTTGCACCAATCTATATATACAGACATTCATCAGTCACCAGACAAAACCCTAGAGAATTCAGAGAAAAAAAAGCATAACCTTGAATCGGCCGATAAATTAAGAGCTATCTTTGTCTGATCAGTGATGATTTGCCAGAACATAGGCGAATCATTACCGTGATAAGTTGCAGAAAAGACAGTGGAGTGAGGAACTGAAAGTAGGTGACGAGACGGAAGAAGCTGAGACAACATGGAAAATGAAGAAAGCTTAGCCAGAAAGGAAAAAGCAGCAAAACGCTGCGTTGAGATGGAAATGGTAAAAGAACGTGGTCTGTGTTGTCCGCCATTAATAAACTGCCATTTGGATTTGCTAAACAATAACTATAAATATATATTACAAATATTTTTATCTGAATTATCACCAAAAAAATAATTTAAAATCTCCAAGTTTTTTCTTACCTCAAAACCATTTTTTTTTTAAGTTTTAATATTACTTAATTGCATTATTGATTATAACAAAATAATTAAATTTCATTCCCAAAGCAATCATATATAACAACTATGGCTATATTGCATAGTTATAAATTGTTTCTTAAAATAATTATATTATAAAGTAAAATTAGTTTAATTTAATAATAAACTTGTAATCTTTATTTTTTATTAAAATATAAATATATTTTATTTGTTAAACTATATATATATATATTATAACACAATTTTTATTAAAAATATATAGGAATATAAAATCTAACTATACAAAATTGTTAATTATAATCTTCAGAGCATGGACATGCTTTTTAACTCATCATTTAAAATTATGTTTAATTCAATTAATTTGCCATAGTATATTGATTTAATTTTGCGTCCAAAATAAATCATGTATTGCAATTAAAATCCTCATAATTGCATTTAAGAGGTTCCCAAAACAAAATTGTTTTCAACTTTAAATATTATGAGTATGCTAAAAATATTGATTATTTTTCTAAAAAAAATAATTATATTTCAATATATATTATCAAATTAATCTTTAAAATTTTAACACTTTTTATAATTTGATAATTATATTTTTGTTATAATTTAATCTATAATTTCTTTTATTTTTTTCAAATATTTTTTTTATATTTTTAATAAAATAATTAAAAAATATTTGAATGTTTTAAAAACAGCTGGAAGTAATAAATTTAACAAATAACTAAATTAATAATAATGTCATAATTATTTTTGTTATTATTAATTTATTAATTGAATTAATTATTCAAAATTATTTTTAAAAAATATTCATATATGATATATTTATCTTAATTTTTTTGTTAGAAAATTAAGAAAAAATAATATTTAAAACAAATATAAAAATTTATGATTCAAATTATAATGAACAAAGTATTATAAATTATATTGTAATAAGTGTTAATTTTTAAATATTAATTTGTTAAATTTTTTTATTTTATATAGAATTTTAATTCGGTGAATTTTTAACATGTAGTTGTATATTTCGTAAACTAAAACACACAGCACATTATATAAAATATGTTAATACGAAGTAGTATATCTAAACTTTATGCAAAAATAAAACTATGAACAATCTATCTATAAATTCATAACATAATTAGTAATGTTAATTTAGATACATTCACTTAATTGGAAAACAATGTTAATGTTACACATATAAAATATTTTTACTCGTAAGTACAAATATTTTTTACAAAGAAAATCTAAATAAAAATGGTACAAGCATTCAATGTAAAAACAACAAATGGTTCATAGATTCACCCATCCATTATGTAATATATATATATATATAATTTAAAAATTTGATATCCAGGCAATTTATAATATTACTAGTAATAATGTTACTTGATCTAATTGCCATAAATAATCATGCACTTTTTCCTTAGAAATTTGAAAAAATTGTTATAATTATATTGAAATAATTTACAAAATATACGTCATAAATGTGACTGCATATTTTTTTTAATTAAATATTATACATTATTATACGTATTGATAATATAAAAAATAATAATTAATTTATAAATTATTACTGATTATTATGCACTGTGCATTCATCAATTCATATATTTATTATTAAAAATATAATACAATAATAAATTGTATTATAATTGTACAAAATAACTATAGTTTTACATCGGTACTATAAATCACCATATTATATTTATATAATAACATTGTAATACAGCATTAACCTTGTTATCATTTCGTCTCTTATAATTTATTTGTTAAGAAAATGTTTGATAATGTTATAAAATATGTTGGTATTAATAGATAAATAAGGTCATCCATTGGGTCCAAAAATATGGATAGAGAAAAAATAAATTAAATTAAATAGCATTATTATTATTTTTTTAAAAAAGAGAGTATATATATATATATATATATTTATATAAAATATTTTTGTCAGGCATCCCATATTCTTTATGCTGCTGGGCCCGATATGAACATCAGAGAAGCGTCCAGATACTACACGTATCTCTGGACCCAATCGGATACCATGAAATGTCAAACTCTGATTGGTAGATTCTCACCAACGATGTTCATCAAAATGTTTTGACTGGATACACATCGTATTAGTAAAACAATCCAACGGTGCAGATCCAACCAATCAACCTGGGCTAGCTGGATCTGTTGAACAGATGGAAGATGGCACAGAGTATTATCCCTGCACGATCCATCACGCTAGCATGCCCTGGTAACTGGGTCCCAACCCTTGTGGGGCCCGGCACACGTGGAGCCATTGATGGTTTGATAGCCCGAAATTAGTCTACCTAACCAATGGCATCCGTGCAGTTGTCTCTCTGATCGTTGATATAGATTGGTGTATTCTATCACTATCAACCCTTGCTAGCATAAAAAAACAGAGGGAAAACAGGGTGCGCAGGTTAACTATCATGCGCCTCTTATTGTCCGAACTCCAAAGCCTCCTTCTACCCTCTCACGGCTTTCACCCGCATATCTCTCTCCCCCCACATTCTCTCTCTACATAGAATTTGATCGATAATAATAAAAACCAGAGAGTTAACGAGGAAGAGAGAGAGAGAGAGAAACCCCAACAAGCAATGAAGCAAAGCTCATCTGAGACGGTCTCCTTATCTTCCTCTACACCCGCTATATCGGACCAATCACAGATAGCCACCTCATCATCGAGGCCGTCAACATCAACCGCAACCACCATTGCCTCAGCATCGATATCGTTGGAGAAACCGATGTCTTCCATCGCGGCGGCGGAGGACTTGGTGGTAGGGTCCAGGGACGGCAGCGGCGGGGCGCAGGAGACGGTAACCGTCGATCGGCGGGGCGAGTATTCAGCTGTGTGCCGATGGACGGTCCACAATTTTCCACGAATCAAGGCTAGGGCACTCTGGAGTAAGTACTTTGAGGTGGGAGGGTATGATTGTCGCCTACTGGTGTACCCTAAGGGGGACTCTCAGGCTTTGCCAGGGTACATATCCATTTACCTCCAAATCATGGACCCGCGGGGCACATCGTCGTCAAAATGGGACTGCTTCGCCAGTTACCGTCTCGCCATCGTCAACCTGCTCGATGATTCCAAGACTATTCATCGGGATTCGTGGCACCGTTTCTCTAGCAAGAAGAAATCTCATGGATGGTGCGATTTCACGCCTTCATCTACTGTTTTCGATTCCAAATTAGGTTATGTGTCAAACAACGATTCCGTTCTTATAACTGCTGATATTTTAATCTTGAACGAATCCGTTAATTTCACGCGAGATAATAATGATATACAATCGTCATCTTCCTCGACGATTTCTTCGTCCGTAGTTGCGGGCCCCGTATCTGATGTCTTGAGTGGAAAATTTACATGGAAAGTGCATAATTTTAGCTTGTTTAAGGAGATGATTAAGACGCAGAAGATAATGAGCCCGGTTTTCCCTGCTGGAGAGTGTAACTTGAGGATTAGTGTGTATCAGAGCTCCGTTAATGGGCAAGAGTATTTGTCTATGTGTTTGGAGAGCAAGGATACGGAGAAGACTGTCGTGTCTGATAGGAGTTGTTGGTGTCTATTTAGAATGTCAGTATTGAACCAGAAGCCTGGTTCCAATCACATGCACAGAGATTCTTATGGGAGATTTGCAGCAGATAACAAGAGTGGGGATAACACAAGCTTGGGGTGGAATGACTATATGAAGATGTCTGATTTTGTTGCCCAAGACTCCGGGTTTTTAGTGGATGATACTGCTGTGTTTAGTACCTCATTTCATGTGATTAAAGAATTCAGTAGCTTCTCTAAGAATGGGGGTCTGATTGGTGTAAGAAGTGGGAGTGGGGCCAGGAAATCTGATGGACATTTGGGCAAATTCACTTGGAGGATTGAAAACTTCACTAAATTGAAAGATCTTTTGAAGAAAAGGAAGATTACTGGTCTATGCATTAAGAGCAGGAGGTTTCAGATTGGTAACAGGGACTGCCGCCTCATTGTTTATCCTCGTGGTATGTAAGACTTTCTCCCTAAAGAATTATTTATTTCCTGTATTGGGTAATCTGTTAATATTTGTCTCTGCTGATAGCTCTAGATTATGTTTGGCTTCGATCAATAATAGATACAGAATAACATGAAAAATCGTTGTTGATGTGTATGTAGTAACTGGCAGTTAGATTTTTTCATTACCTTAGATTGCACTGATAATGTTCTTGTTGATCATTTTTAATTCTGGATAGCTTCTTTCCTATAGAGAATCTGGACAGCTTCATAGCTTAGGACAAAATATACCTGTAGGCAACAATGTTATGCTTGTATGGAGTTTGTTCATGGCATGCCTCGAAAATGTTAGTCAATCTTTCATATGCCCCCTCAATGCATTTCTTGATAGATTATGTTTTTCGTCCTCGTGTTTTAAGTCATTTCGACTTTGGCCTGTGGATTACGCATAGGTCTGTGACTTAGCCACTTTGAGTAGTAGGTTTTCAGAAACATTCTACTGTTACTTATGTGGTTATGTAACGTATCTGATGGTGACTTGGTTGAACTTTATGTGAGCACACTGATGAAAATTTCCCACACGCTTGATGGTATCAGGGCAGTCCCAGCCACCATGTCATCTTTCAGTTTTTCTTGAAGTCACGGATTCGCGAAATACTTCTAATGATTGGAGCTGTTTTGTGAGTCATCGATTGTCAGTTGTGAATCAAAGGATGGAGGAGAAATCTGTCATGAAGGAATCTCAGAATCGCTACTCTAAAGCGGCAAAGGATTGGGGTTGGCGTGAATTTGTAACACTTACCAGTCTCTTTGATCAAGATTCTGGATTTCTTGTTCAGGACACAGTTGTATTCTCTGCAGAGGTTCTGATTCTGAAAGAGACATCTGTAGTGCAGGATTTTACTGATCGGGATACTGACTTGGCAGTTGTTGGTTCCCATTTAGATAAGGTTGGGAAAAGAAGTTCTTTTACATGGAAAGTGGAGAACTTCTTGTCCTTCAAGGAAATAATGGAAACCCGAAAAATCTTTAGCAAATTCTTCCAAGCTGGCGGATGTGAGCTTCGGATTGGTGGGTTTTTGTTCCTTATCTTTATGCATTGAGCATGTGGTTATTGTTTTTTGAGTTGCTTGGGTTGATTGATGGTTCGATTTGTCATGATGCAGGTGTATATGAGTCTTTTGACACCATATGTATATACTTAGAAAGTGATCAGTCTGTTGGTAGTGACCCAGACAAGAACTTCTGGGTCAGGTACAGAATGGCTGTGGTGAATCAGAAGAACCCAGCCAAAACTGTATGGAAGGAGTCTTCTATTTGTACAAAGACATGGAATAATTCTGTTTTGCAATTCATGAAGGTGTCAGATATGTTGGAAGCTGATGCAGGGTTTCTTGTCCGTGACACGGTTGTTTTTGTTTGTGAAATATTGGATTGCTGCCCATGGTTTGAATTTTCGGACTTATAGGTCAGTGGTTCTAATTAATCTGGTATGGACATTTAGAGTCATTAGTTGGATTTTGGTTTCATTATTCTCCTTATCTGTAGCTGTAATATGTTTAAGTGTTTGCCCATCTGTGGTCTTCATTCTATCAGGTTTTAGCTTCTGAGGATGATCAGGATGCTCTAACAACTGATCGTGATGAACTCATTGATTCTGAAGACAGTGAAGGAATAAGTGGAGATGAAGAAGACATCTTTAGAAACCTTCTGTCTCGAGCTGGATTTCACCTCTCCTATGGTGATAATCCTTCCCAGCCTCAGGTCACTTTACGAGAAAAGCTTCTGATGGATGCTGGTGCGATTGCTGGTTTTCTGACTGGACTTCGGGTTTATCTTGATGACCCTGCTAAAGTAAAGCGTTTGCTTCTTCCAACAAAGCTCTCTGGTAATGATGGGAAGAAGGTAATGAAGGCTGATGAATCTTCCCCCAGTTTGATGAATTTGCTAATGGGGGTTAAAGTTTTGCAGCAAGCAATTATTGACTTACTCTTGGATATAATGGTTGAATGCTGCCAACCTTCAGAAGGAGCTTCTCATGGTGAATCTTCTGAAAGAAACTCAAAAACTACTACTGATGGCAGTGGAGCTGCTAGTCCAGTGGAATCTGATAGGGACAGTGGAGCAACAGAATCTGCTCATTATCCTTTGTATGAGAGATTGGACTCTGGTGTAGATGATGGTACCAGTGCACCTGCTGTCCAAAGTTCTGATATGAATGGGGTTGATATTGCAGAAAAAGCTGTTCCTGGACAGCCTATTTGTCCACCAGAAACAAATGCTGGGGGTACATTTGAAAGTGCTTCAGTTCGCTCTAAGGTATGAAATGTGAGTTGATGTTGTATAAATGTTGAACTTAACTTTTTCATTTTCTGAACTGTGCGAACAAATTGAATTGTCAGACAAAGTGGCCTGAGCAATCTGAGGAACTTTTAGGATTAATAATAAACTCACTGAGAGCTCTTGATGGAGCTGTTCCACAAGGCTGTCCTGAGCCAAGAAGACGGCCTCAATCTGCTCAAAAAATTGCGCTCGTATTAGATAAAGCTCCTAAGCATTTGCAACCGGATCTAGTTACTTTAGTACCCAAGTTGGTTGAGCATTCAGAGCATCCTCTGGCTGCTTATGCACTTCTAGAAAGACTTCAGAAGCCAGATGCTGAACCTGCACTACGAATACCTGTAAGATAATCTCTTGGAATCCATTCATTTATTTTACTCTACAGAGGGCCTTGTTAAAGTCTATTTTTCAGGGATCTGTTTAGAATTTAAAGAGAGTATGATGCTGTTGGAACAATTATCCAAAGCTCATAAAATGTGCTGCTTATATTTCCTTCTATAGTGAATTCATGCTTCATCCTTCATCTCTTTACTAGAATATATATTATGTTCTCAGGTATTTGGTGCTCTTACTCAACTGGAATGTGGCAGTGAGGTGTGGGAACGCATCTTATTTCAATCTTTTGGGCTTTTGAGAGATGCAAACGACGAACCTCTTGCTGCAACCATTGATTTTATTTTTAAAGCAGCTTCCCAATGCCAACATCTTCCTGAAGCAGTATGGATTTTTTTATATGAGCTTATGTTTCTTGCCTATTTATGTGCACACCTTGCTAATCTTAAGAAATTCTTTTTCCTCTTCTGTAGGTCAGAGCTGTTCGTGTTAGGCTAAAAGATTTGGGTGTGGATGTTTCTGCTTGTGTGCTTGACTTTTTGAGTAAAACTGTTAATAGTTGGGGTGATGTTGCAGAAACCACACTTAGAGATATAGATTGTGATGATGATTTTGGTGATAATTGCTCGACATTGCCATGTGGACTCTTTTTGCTTGGCGAAAATGGAGCTACTTCTGAAAGGTTGCACATGATGGATGATCAAGCTTTCAGTGCTAGCCGTCATTTTTCTGACATTTACATTTTGATTGAGATGTTATCAA
>NW_019014475.1:197152-230088 GCF_000150535.2 Carica papaya
AGCACCACAGATAGTAGTCGTGATAGATTAGATTGGATATTTGGTAATTTGGCATGCGATGAGCAGGAGATCATTAGACCTGTGTTGACCATGATGAGGGAGGTTGCTGAACTTGCAAATGTTGACCGGGCAGCTCTTTGGCACCATTTATGTGCGAGTGAAGATGAGATTATTCGCGTGCGTGATGATAGAAAAGCTGAAATTTCAAATATGGTACGAGAGAAAGCTATTTTATCTCAAAAATTGAGTGAATCTGAGGCTGCAAACAATCGTCTCAAGGTACATATTTGATTTTTGCTGTTAATATGGTCAGGGAATTGCTGTTCCATTTTAATTTCTTTTTCGGGATTACATCTAAAATTGATGTACCATATAAAATGGCAGTCTGAATTGAGGGCTGAGATGGATCGGTTTGCTCGGGAAAAGAAGGAACATTCTGAGCAGATGCAGGAAGTAGAGAGTCAACTTGAGTGGATTCGCTCTGAGCGTGATGATGAAATTGCGAAACTCTCAGCTGATAAGAAAGCTCTCCAGGATCGTCTTCATGAAGCAGAGACACAACTCTCCCAATTGAAGTCCCGGAAACGTGATGAGTTGAAGGTAATAGATTCACCTGTTATTTAGAAATAGATATATATAGCCACATTGTTTCCTGCATTTGTTTTCTGGAGTTTCTGCTCTCTTCAAATTTTAAATACATACTAGAGAAAGCAAATTTATACGCGTCAACCTACATAGACACAAAGAAGTTGGATGAGAAAAGGTCCTAAAAAGCTATTTTGCCTCTTCAATTTCTTCTACTTTATGCCGGTTGTGGTCAAGATTCTTTACTGGTGCCTGATTAAATATCTTATTTTATTTTTTATCTTGTGCTAAATTATTTTCCACTAAAATATCCGGTGACTCATTGCTTGGGACAAGAAGGTGTTGAAAATAGATTTAGAATTACATTCAGAGACATTAATTTTCCTCTCCAATTTTGTTTGACCTGATCTCTTAATGGAAGCAATGCGTCTAACTTTCCAGCGTTGCATTTATTTGGTGCCTAGTTTTGTGACTGGTCGGTGGCTGCTATATCTAACATTAATATATATTTGACAGAGAGTTGTAAAGGAGAAAAATGCTCTTGCTGAAAGGCTAAAGAGTGCTGAAGCTGCTCGGAAAAGATTTGATGAAGAGTTGAAACGATTTGCAACTGAGAATGTCACCCGTGAAGAAATCCGTCAGTCACTTGAGGATGAAGTTCGGCGCTTAACTCAAACAGTCGGGCAAACCGAAGGAGAAAAGCGGGAAAAGGAAGAGCAGGTTGCCCGGTGTGAGGCGTATATTGACGGCATGGAGTCAAAATTGCAAGCATGCCAGGTTTGTCTTAGCTTAAAGCTTTATACTTCTTTCTTATCCATTATCATCATTTATCATGTGGTGATTATGCTTATTTTGGCCTTTTTGTATGTTATATACAGCAATATATTCACACCCTCGAGGCTTCACTTCAAGAAGAAATGACACGACATGCTCCCTTGTATGGGGCTGGGCTGGAAGCTTTATCGATGAAAGAGTTGGACACACTGGCACGAATTCACGAGGAGGGGCTGAGGCATATTCATGCCCTCCAACAGCGTAAAGGAAGTCCTGCGGGCAGTCCTCTTGTGAGTCCCCATACTCTCCCACATAATCACGGGCTATACCCAACTGCGTCACCTCCAATGGCTGTTGGGTTGCCCCCATCGCTAATCCCAAACAGTGTTGGGATTCACAGTAATGGGCATGTGAATGGCGCTGTTGGACCCTGGTTCAACCATACTTGAAAAAAATTCCAAGAGAGTAAAGTTTCTTTCCATTTGTTGACGTAAAATAGAAGAGCTGGGGTGACATCTCAATATGAAGGGATGGTCTGCTTTTTCTGAGTATTTTTTTTTTTATCTCTTTCTTGGCATTTGGACTGGTAGGACTGTTGGAGAAGAGAGGAATAAGTGAAGAAGATATGGATGAGCAGCAGGGTAATAGTATTAGATTGAATCATTGTGAAGAACGAATGCTGCATCCAATGGAACTAACAGTTAGAAATGCCATACCTATTTGCTTCTTTTTCTTTAAAAGTTAATTATAGGCCTTTTTAGAAAGTTTTGTGAATGGTCTTGTCCCATCTTTTCTTATAATATTCTATTTCCTTACGTTCCCTGTCTGGATGAGGGAGTAAAAATCTATTATGATTGTTTAATAGTATTAAAATGATTTAAGTACTATGAAATATTTCTTAAAGAGGCACAGAACAAGTTTTCCAAATAATTGGAAGAAGACCCTCTACATCAAGTCCTTGTGGTGGTCGAAGCATTTCACATGAAACAGAATGATGTTACCTTGAAATGTGCCAAAAAAACAAGTTAATATTATTCGTCTTGTTCTTCAATTCCATGGGCAAACCGAGAAAAGAGATTGCCATATAAATTATAGAGATGTCAGATTGTAATAATCATTGGCCGGTGGGTAGCATCATAATTAGAAGTCAGTCTCCTGGTTGTGGCCTCCCTCTGGGAAGTGTTATTGGAGCGTAATTTATTACATCGTGTCCGACAGGAATGAACCAACAAATCCATATTGGTTTACCACCGCAATTTAAATCTTGTGTTTAGTTAGGTCTGGCTCCAATTAAACTTCAAATTGTTTGTGATACTTCAGTTATTGGAATTTGGATGTTTTGCTATCTTGCCCAAAACCCACTTAGTTTTCTAGTAACTCTGAACATGTAAATTTCAAAGCTAAATAAGTTATAAATGTAAGATAATAGCTTAGTAATTTCATATAAAATGACAAAAAGTTAAATGCTAGATTAAAAAGAGTTGACAAATTTTGATCCAATAAAAATCAAACTACCAAAAGTGAAAAGATATGACCCTCTAGAAATTTGGAAATTCCTTCTGGTGGAAGAAAAAATTTGGTTGGCACATCAGGACTATGCATCGTAATGATAATAATAATGACTCCCCTTGTAATCATCATTATATTTTTCCTAATCAAAATTGTGTTACCAGCGTAGCGTGACCGAATGGCCAAATATTTTTAGTCACACGTTTTGGAATATGCATACTAACAGGCTCAATGATATTACATCAAAATTACAGGACCAAGTTTGGTATGACACATAAAGCATGAAAAATGGAAATCAAACAGAGAACTAGGTGGGTTTGATTCAATTCAAATCATATCTCTATTTATTTTTTGTTTTCCTATTAAAATTTTAATACATAATCACAATAGTTTTGCGCATCGAAATTGTTTTTATTTTTAGAAAATTTATTAAGTTAAAAAATTTATTAAATTAATATAAAAATAATTAAAACTAAAAATAAGAGGATTTCTAAAGGACCATATTTCTCGTATGAGCAAGACCGGTTTATACAATCTTTTGCGAGGTATTTCTTCTCAAAATTAATTAAAAATAAAAATTATCGAATTGATTGTAAATATATACACATACATACACTTTAGAAGGATTGAGTGTACATATGAATTAAGATCTTTTCAATCTGAAGTGCAACGGAAAACATTAGAAAAAAGTGTAGTTAAATAAAGAGTGTCTAAGGTATGATCATTAATCTTTTTGATGGCCAATTAAATATTAGTCTATGATGTTTTTTTCTATAAAAAAAAAAATCTCTTACTCATAAATAAATACTATTTTGTTATAAATAACAATCTATATACAAATGTTAAAACTCATGATATGAAAATTCAGCTTCAAAGTTGGATGTGAAATATAAAATTAAAAAAAAAAAAAAAGAATCATATTGTATTTTAAACTTATTATAATTATTTTAATTAAAAAAATTTAATCATTACTAATTTTCTTTCTCACAACAATAAGATATAAACTCTGTAAAACTTAAATCAACTTAATCATTACAACCCCTTAAACTTATTGTTTGATTTAGTGTATAATTTACACCATAAATGCATAACGTACAAACCCAACTTGGTCATTACCTGTTAGGCGAATTTTAGTTCTTCTTTCGTTGTTTAAGGAGACATGTGGGTTAGGAGAGAAAAAAAAAAGGAAGTGAGAAGAAGAAGAAGAAAGGTCAAAATAATTTAATAACAATAAAATTCAACCCATCATAGCCGATAAATGTTATTTGACTTTCCTGCGTCCCCTCCTCTCCTTTCTTACACCCTTCTTTCATTTTTTCCCAAATCAATTTCTTCCATACATTCTTACTTTCTATTTTAAGCTTTCAAATCTCATGCTCTCCTAATCCACAAATACCAAGTCACTACTCTCTCTCTCTCTTTCAAATCTCCATGTTATATACATATATATATATATATATATATTGACAGACGGTAATAATGGAATATGCTAACCTAACAGCATTTTGTTTTTCGGCAAACAATATATGTACATATAATATATAATTATTATATGTATATATAATTTAGTTTCTCCTCCTCTAAATTTCTAAAATCTCAAGGCGAATTCTGAGGAGATATCTCTTCTAGGCATTGCAAGGTTGTTTCTGAGCTGGGTTTATGTAAAAAAAAAAAAAAAAAAAAAGCCTGTGTAAGTTGTTCTTGATTAGATTAAGTTTGTTAATTAATTTCTGAACTTGACATTCACCTATTTTTCCTTTAAATATTCTTCATTTTTTAATTTAAATTTCTTCTTCTTCGTATTTTTGTTGGATGCATACATGAGAAGGGATCCTGCCATATGAACTAATCAAGTTCGTTTGGCAGGTGAACTCTGTGATTTATAAATTATTTTTATGTATATGAATCCATTAATTAATTATAAAAAAAATAGGATGGATATTCAATCTGTTTGGGGAAAATTTGATTATGGTAACTATACATCTATATAGTATGGCGTTCTTTTCTTCCTCAGATTTGTATACCATACGTGTGTGTGTTTGTGGCGTTTAAATGATGAAAAAAACGTAGATAGCTAGGCCTTAAATTTTCTGGATCGATCAGTTTTTGACCATTTCTCTCCATTTGGTCGGGCATATATACTTATATATATATATATAATTGGCAGCATGAAGAAAGTTTGTTGGCCATACTTCGATCCTGAGTTTGCCAATCTTCCAGAGAGGATATACGGTCCCATGTAAGTACACTTTTCAAGCCTTTTGATCCTGTGTGTCTCACGTCCCTACAATCTCAATTCTTGATCATGATCGTTACACAACGGAGAAAATCTCAGTCGTCTGATCATATGACGCGAAGCTTCTTCTTCTTCTTCTCCCTTGCAGCTGTAGAGTTTGTATTGACAATGAAACTTTGGAGGACTGCACCATTGTCAAGGTACACATATATATGATAAGAGTTTTTATACCGTCTGATCAAATATGATGGAATAATTGATGGGGAGAATCAATGGTGTGAAATGAGGGTGCAGGTTAATAGCGTGAAGAAGCAGGGCCTCCTCCTGGAAGTGGTGCAAATTTTGACGGACGTCAACCTTTTTATTTCCAAAGGCTACATTTCCTCCGATGGGGGATGGTTCATGGATGGTATCGGATTTCAGTCATACTAAAAAAAAAACTATATATATATATACTCTCATCGATGTTAACGTGTATATATATTATTATCACATGTACATACATAATGAATCTATGCGTTCAATTAATTTGTAGTTTTCCATGTCAAAGATGAGCATGGCAACAAACTTAAAGATCCAAACATTATCAACTATATCCAGCAGGTAATAATTTGTTCAACCTGAAACTTTTTTAATATTTCGTGATTCTTAATCTTATATATATGTACATTGTATATATGCACGCAAATATATGGCACTATAAGAAGAAACTCAGACTATACGTATATGCAGGCGATTGGTTCAACTAGGGACATACCAAACTCGCCGAAGGCCAAGATTTACACCCAAAACGACGTCGATTTATCGTCATCACCATCCTCGTCCTCATCATTATCATCATCTTCATCCTTCGACCAACGTGACCCCACAGAGGCCACCGCAATAGAGATGACTGGAACGGACCGTCCCGGTCTCTTCTCCGAGATATCCGCGGCTCTGGCGGACCTCCACTGCAACGTCGTCGAAGCCCACGCGTGGAGCCACAACGCGCGCCTAGCGTGCGTCGCTTACATCTCCGACCAGTCCACCCACACGCCAATTGACGACCCCCACCGCCTCGCCTCCATCGAGGACCATCTGACAACCGTCCTACGCGCCACCACAACGGATGACTTATCAAGCGGAATCCATGTCAACCCTGACGAGATGAAGACAACAGAGTTCCACGCGCCGGTTGACGGCAGTCACGCTAACGTCGTGAGCAACGTAGAGAGACGGTTGCACCAGCTGATGCTCTCCGTTAGGGATTTTGACGGGCCGTGTGAACCCACTAAATCAAGGTCATCAAAGGCCGCAGCGGTGGCAGCGTGTAAGGATCAGGAGGCGAGGAATAGCACAGTGGTGTCTATTGATAATTGCGAGGAGAGAAGGTATTCGATTGTGAACGTGGAGTGCAAGGATCGACTCAGGCTTATGTTCGATACAGTATGCACGTTAATTGACATGCAATACGTTATTTTTCATGCCTCTGTTCATTCCCATGGAGATTATGCTTTCCAGGTACTTATATCAGTTTGATTTAATTTCTTAATAATTAAAGGAATAAAATAACGTATTTCTTTGAATTGGCATAATGATTTATCAGGGTTTTGTTTAAATTTCCAGGAATACTTTATCCGACATATGAATGGGTGCGCATTATACACAGAGAGCGAGAAAGAAAGAGTAACAAAATGCTTAGAGGCTGCAATAGAACGTCGGGTCTGCGAGGTGAGATTTCTATGTGCATTCACATTAAACGACGTCGCCCATACAAGACAGTCTTCTTAAGTGTATAAATTAATGGGAAAATGAATTTAATGGTTAATTGCAGGGGGTGAGGCTAGAGTTACGCGCAGAAAATAGAGTAGGTCTGCTCTCGGACATAACTCGGGTTCTACGAGAGAACGGCCTTACAGTTGTTCGTGCAGATGTGGCAACGCAGGGAGAGAAAGCAGTGAATACTTTCTACTTACGAGACATTTCAGGGAATAAAATCGACATGGAGTTTGTTGAGTCAGTGAAGAGAGAGATGGGAGAACCAATACAAGTTGCAGTCAAGAATGATTTTATCAATTACAGCAGCACACAACCAAGCTCGTCGCCAGAACGGTCCCGTTTCTCTCTCGGAGGGATGCTGAAATCTCAAATAGAACGCTTCTCCCACAACTTCATTCCAATCAAATGATGAATTAATTAGGGTGAATAGCATAGGCAGGTAAGTTCCTAGAGGTGTGTAAATAAGCTCGGCTTGTGTGTAAACAAGATTAATTGAGGTTGCAATTCAATGTAAATAAACAGATATGATTTCTCATGATTCTATCATTTAGGATATCTGTTTACCTGTTAAGAGCAGCTTCTGTTCCTGTCTTTTGCCTAGTTTCTGAAATCTCTGCGTATATTTCCAAATCTTGATTATCTCTTACACAATTACACTGCTAGAAAGCACAAACTTTATCAATCAACACGCTATATATCATTGGAAAAGAGTTAAAAGGGGGGAAAAAATAAAAAAAACACGGGCTTGTATTATGTATAGCACTAAGTATCTATAGAGATGCAAGAAGTCTTGTGTTGATTCTTCTCAGCCAAACCGAGTGTAATATCATATGAAACAAATCGAATCTCTTAGCCGGCTGGTTCAGCTCAAAATGTCTCCTGACAAGTCTCAAGTTTGCTTTAAGCCTTCTGTACTTCTCTTCAGGAACTGCCAATAGGATTTCTTTCAACCTTGGAATCTCTGATACGTCAACCTGTACCGAAAAAGCTTCCCACTTCAAGACATCACTAAATGGTAAAACATAATTCACCGATAGAATTACGGGCACACAATCCGAGAATATTGCCTCAACAACTCGAGGACTGGCCACTTCATACCCACTAGGGCAAAGACAGAACCTGGACTGGAGCATGAGTGAATAGTAGTTTTGGTCTTTGGGAAGGTATTCGTAAACAAGCATATCGTTATCTCGGCCTTTCCAGTGTTGGAGGAGGATGGGGCGGACTGGGCCGTGAAGTCCGCCTGCAAAAAAGCCAAGGTGCGGTCGTGGGGCATTCAACGGTGGCGGAGAGCGGAGTTTCTCCACTAATTCACCTCCATAGAGGCTTATTTCGGGGAGGGACACATCTTTTCTTGGGTTGAAGCCCTCGGATGTGTTGGCGTTGCACAGGACTCGGATTGATGTGTTGTAGAGGAATGGGTTTGCCTTTGATGTGTGAGGTCCCTGGAATAAGACAAAGTAATCTTTTAAGTTTCGCGTTTCTTATACATACACGTCCGAAAACGAAGAGACAGTTCATTTTTTTTTCATGGCCGTAAGAAACCATACCCAATGATCCTCTTATGCTGTTTCAATTGTTATACTTTGATAATGAAAATCTAGGTGTAGTAGGAACCTCTAAGACTCCTCTTTATTGTTAATGCAAAATGAGTGCCGAGTAATTATAGTTAGGTTTTGGTATTATTGGTTCATTTGAATTTTTTTGAAGATGAGTTAAACCACTTGAAACCTTTTTGACTGAGATAAACGGTATAGAACATATTTATGGATATTCTAACCAGTGAAACACTTCTAATTTTCCACGAATGCCAGCCACAGATTCCAAAGAAAAGAAGGGTATGACAAATGTTAGAATATTTAATTAATTTTCTTTTCATTAGGGGGTTGATTTGAAATTAGTTGTCTTAAGGTGGTAAGCATGGTGCTGAAAATTCTCTTTTTTCAAGTCGGTTAGAATTGGCTATAAATAGGACATGTATCCTTGGAACTAAGCATCCTGTTTTTATCAAATGGAAGATTGATATTACTTTCGGTAAATTTCTAATATATCCCTCCAACTAGGTAGTTTGTTTTTCAACCCCTAACAATTTGTAGTTTTCGTTTTAATCCCAACAGCAAATTGATGCTTTAGCACAAAAGAAACAAAACGAGGAAAAAGAGTAGAGAAGAGGGCAACTCACCCAATCATGACAGGCAAGCATGAAGTGGTCAGCTCCATTAGTTCTATTCCAAAAAGGATATTTGGTGGATACTACTTTCACATAATCGGACACGAACTGTTTCAGCGGTTTGATATCAAAACTGGTTGGCCTGTATATATACTTGACCATCCACGCCACGCTGAAGGGCATGAAGTAAACGTGAGCGGCGTAGGGATTCTTGGTCCTGAACCTGCTAGTGCCGGATCCGTGCTCCATCTCTTGTATGAACCTCCCTTCTGTTGTGTACAAATCCTTGCAGGGTCCGTCGTGGACGATCGGGAGCTCCCCTTCTGTATAGATATAAACCTTGAATATCTTCTCCATTTCCAAATAACTCCTGAAATTTTATAATACCATGTACCATAAACTTGTCATTAAACATCTCGCGCCAAAAGTTATTTTGCAAAAATAGTTATACATTAATTTGATATTATATTTTTATTAATAAGTAGTATAAATATCACCTGATAATTTTTTTAATCAAACTAAAATTAATATCTATAAAACTATTGAAAAAAATAATTTTGCATCTCCCTATTTGTTACACAAAATAATTTCTAGTCACATGGAATATATAACTGCTTAAACGTGTATTTTAGGCACTGCGCATTTTATACACGAGTAAAGTTTCTCCCACTTCTTTTGTGTACATTTACTAAAATATATATCTACTAGTTAATATAATTTTTTTTTTTTTTTGGAAAATAAGATGGGCTTTGTTGCTAGTAGTTAAAATTTGATAGGTTGAGTGACTATTTTGTACCTCAATCTGTTATCTGTCACTAACAACCAGACCTGTATCCTAAGCATGCTATGGTAAAAATTACGCCCTTGTTCAGAAAGCCGCCCAATATTAATGCGGATCTGACTGATCCGATGAGCGACATTAAAATTAAAGTCTATCACTGTAAGACTTGGTCCTAGATTATTGCGTAGGATCTTAATGGAATTTTAATAACACGATCATCTACTAGTTTTCGTTCTTAATCTTAAAAAAAAGAGTTAGATCTCTATGATGGTTTTGCAAATTGCAACATGATGAAATCTAATTGGGTGGAGCAAGTTTTTGATTGTGGTGGTCTCACCACCGCATGATTTCTAACCCAAGACAAGTAATAACTAGCCATGACTAACTTCATTTTATTTCCACTAGAAAGCGTGCAACTCTTTTCAAAAGAAAAGCCAGAGAAAGAATACACCAAATGCATTGACCTCCATCGAAATATATAAGTATGCCGACGCCGCTTTTTAAATCGTCATGATGATATACACCGGTGGCTCATATATGAACTCTGAAAAAGGGAATGAGTCTTGAGTGCGCGCACTCTTTACTCACTGTTGGCGTCAATTAAAAGAATGTTTCCTATTACACATACAAAATATATTATACACACACATACACACTGAGAGAAATGATTATCAGGTATCTACATTTTGATGTTTAGTTGTACCTTAGAAGTGAAGCAGTTTAAAAAGCTGCTACGGGCACTTAAATAAGCAGATTATTATTTTTTTTCCATTTTAATTTTCGTTTATTCAATAAAAGGAAATAAGACGAGAAAAGGTAATAAATCTTAGAAATAAGACGAGAAAAGGTAATAAATCTTACTGATAAAAGGCGGTGGGGTTACGATACACTTCTCCGGCAGGAATATCTCCGTCGTTCCTTGTGGTAACAGAGACGTTTCGAGACAAAACGGCGTTGAGAATTGAAGCACGTGCTCTCGCTAATCCTCTTTCTAGCGCTTGTTCTCTGCCTAGCCTCTTGATTTTCCTCTGTAACATTAACACGTCCATTACCCGGGCGTTATTAATATGAAAGAGAAATGCCAAACCTCTCTTGAGAGAGGCAGAGAGAGTAAGCAAATTTGGATATTGTTGTTTTGACGGTCCCGAACAAAATCAGAATATATTAAGGGGCAGTGGGAATGAAAATCATATGAGTCAGCGGGAATAGGAAATTCTTGTTACAAAAATTTGAAAGTCAACTACATATAATTCATATCAACAACTGATCTTTCTCTCCATGAATCTCCGATCTGTCCATCATTCCTTGCCTTTCAATACAAACACTGAATCGATATATCTATTTCACTGTTTTATGTATCGATTTCTATGATTAAAACAGAGAGATTTATGGTGAGAGAGAAGGCGAGAATTCAAGTTATTATGATCGTTGTATCAGCGGCCCTGATATCGTCAGATGACAAAGCACTTCTCTGCGACGCTTCCGTCGAAACATAGTTATTAAACAGAAAACAGATATACTATCAGAGAGAAAGGGAGAATTCAACTTACTACTAGTGTCGTGTTTCTGGTTTGGTTCGTGAAAGAATTATAAGAGATCGACCCGCCAGCATCAACAGAAAAAATCTGATCAGATGAAGAAACAGTTCTGTGCAACTCGTCCGTCGAGATAATGTTATTTAAACTGAAAACAGAGAAATCTATGAGTGAAATACTACGGTCGCTACAGAGCGCCATAACCACCACGATCGATACCGCAAAGAGCAAAGAGAACATAAACACTGAAACTCCACTGTAACTCTCCATTTTCAAATCCTTCATTCTGTAGAGGAAAGCAGAATTAGTTTTTGTCTTGACGGAGTAATTTTTGGTTTGATAGGGAGTGTGAGAGGAAAATGGTTCTGTAATTCTGTTTCAATGGACATAACTAAGGCGCGGAGAAGAGAAGGAAAGGGAGGCGGTCTTTTTATTTTCGCCTCTCAAATTCGAAAAGGCAAAAAAATTATATTTAAAATGACGAATTTAACCCTCATTAACACGTGACCCAGCCGGGTCTAATTTTGGAATTTTTCTAAATTATCTTTTTAAAAGTATATACGGTCACACACATAAAGTCCGGTGATTCCAGTTTAATGAATTTCTCGTATTTTTATTTTTATTTTTCTTATTTATAAGTGAATAACTTACTATTGAATTTATTTATAATAAAATATTACGATTACATTAATTACAACTTTATTTTTGTGTGTTTTGATTTAATTATAATTCAATTTTTTGTAATTTAAATTATATATATATATATTTGCTACTCTTTTCTAAAAAATAAAAATAAATTTTAGATATTGAAAAAATTAAAATTAAGGAGATTAAGAAATTATTGTAAAGTTTTCGGTAAACAAGGAAAGATCAACTCATTAAATAGTAGAAATTCCTACTTTATGGTATGATTTTAATTGTGAATGATTAAATGCCATTTTAATGTTTAGTGTGACTAAGAAGTAAATAAGTTATATCTTAATTATAGTGTAGTTTATTATTAGATTTACAAAGACCATTTTAAAAATATGTAAATCGAATTTTATATGTTGGATCGATTTAGTTTCACTAATAATAATTACATATATTTTCTCTATATTTAGCAATCAAAATATTTTATATGATTTTTGCACGTTGATAATAAATATTTCTCCATATCCTATTAAAGACAAAGGGAACCAGTTTGACTTTGAACTTAAATATATATATATATATATATATATAATTACCATTTACTTATTGAGATTTGTTGTTTCTTTTTTTTTTTAAAAAAAAAAAATTAGATGCTAAATTTAATCCTAGAAAAGTAAATTTTACTCAATTTGACAATCCACAATATATTTTCTATCGGAAAAAATATGTAAAATTATCAAATTGATAAGCCTTAACAAATGAAAAGAGGCGATAGTGAAGAAAATAAATTTGACTTTCTATAGGCCTAGTGGCATATATAGATTATAGTTATTTATGAATATATACACACACACACACACACACACATACAAAAAGAATCTGTTTTCCCTATAAACAGTCCTTATTATTAAAACGCTTTATACACTAGAAAATTTGGAAAATAAATTTTATGTATTAATTGTAGGATATATATTTACATGTCTACATTCACCAACCAATTAAGCCTTCAAAATCTCAATTCATATAGATTTTCCTCTACAATCTTTTTCCTACCTATTAACTTTTGGGGCATGATTCATAATTGTAAATATAGTAAAAAAAAAAATTTATAATATTTTCATATGTTTTTATTGTGTACAAATGTGCATTTATATATATACAGAGAAGGAGGAATGCTCTGATCGAGGAAAGACAAGCAAACCCTAACAAATACTCAACAACTCAAAAACAAAAAAAAATTGCAAAACCTACTTTTTACAGCTGTTCTTAACAGATGACATCTTTTAATTTTCACTGTCCATTTGTCTTGAATCCTAGTGTGCTCTTCATCTGGCCCTTCATTTTCTGCTTTTGATCTCGATCGTTCATATCCTTCAAAACCCTACCAAGAAACTTTTCAATCTTTTAAAGCCGCTCCTCAAGGTGAAACACGCTCGTAGTTCTATTTCTCTGAACTCCCGTTCTCTTCAAATCGATCCATGTTTGAATTCGCCTTAGAAGTGTCTCATCTTGAAAAGAAGATGATGGTGGGCTGTTGTGCCTAGTGGTTTTGTGAGTAGGTATGCGAGTTGCTCTTTCGAGGTAACATGCTTTGTTTTGATAAAACCACTTAAGACTTTGTTGCGAACAATATCACAATCTATATGGGGTGTTTTGTTCTTTCGTGAAACACAGGGTTTGCCGCGATGTGTTCTGCGACTTTATTATCATAGTGTAATATGATAGGCAAAGAAGGCGTGACTATGAAGTCCTTGAGTAGATAGGTAATCCATTGTAGCTCGCACACAGTTGAAGACATACTTCTATATTTAGCTTATGCAGATGATTTGCTGACTATCGTTTGTTTTCTTATTTTCCAGGATATCATCAATGGCCTGAGGAAAACACCAAAACCCATGGTGGATTTACGAGTCATCGGGCATGATGCCTAGTCCGAGTCACAAAAAGTTCGAATCTTGTAGTTGTTGTCCATTGAAAAATACAAGCCTTGCTCTGGGTAATGTTTTAAGTATATGACAAGATGAAGTACAGCATCTAAATGCGGCTTCCTGGGTTATTGCATGAATTGGCTCAAGTATTGAGTGGAGTAGGAGATGTCCGGTCTGCTGAAGTTGAGATAAAGTAGCTTCTGATCAAGTGTCTGTATTTTTCTGGGTTCGGTAAAATTTTACCCTATTCCGTGTTTAATTTCAACCCTGTTGGTAAAGGGAAATGACTTCCTTTTGCCTCTTGCATGCATGTATCTGTAGTATGTCTTTAATATATTTTCTTTGGCTGACGTAAATTTCTCCTTTTGACCTAGCTATTTCAACATCGAGGAAGTATCGTGTTTGTCCCAGATCTTTCACCTTAAATGCCTCATTCAGCACTCTTTTGATTTCGCTGATTTCTTTCTTATCTTGCCCTGTGATAAGTAAGTCATCGATATAAACGACTATTGCAAGGTAATTTTCTTTACTTCCTTTTGTAGATAAACAATGGTCTGTTTCAGATTTGGTAAACCTAGTGGAATGAAGTTTTGAAGTGAGCTCTTTATTCCATTGGCATCCAGCTTGCTTTAGCCCGTATAGACTTCTAGTTAAGCGACAGACTTGTCCTTTGCTTGCTTTAGTGTAGCTCTTTAGAGGTTTTAGGTATAGTTCTTCCTCTATGTAGCCATGTAGATATGCATTATTTATGTCTAATTGATGGATAGACCAACTATTTGCAGCCGCTATGGCAAGAAGTAATCGGACAATTATCATTTTGACTACCGGTGAAAAATTATCGTGGTGGTCGATTCCAAATTCTTGGCTGCAGCCCCTTGGCGATGAGCCTCGCCTTGTATTTGTCTACAATTCCATGTGGGTTGTGTTTGATTTTATACACCCATTTTGAGTCAATTACCTTTTTTCCTTCAGGCAGCAAGGTTAGTTCCCACGTTTTATTTTTTTCTAGCGCAGCTAGTTCGGCTTGCATAACTTCAATCCACCTACTGTCTTTCTTAACAACCTCATATGATTTTAGTTCTTGTGTAATCGAGACATGTGCAACAAAATTGACATAGTCATACCTGTATACAGGTGGGTTTGACATAAAAAAAAGGAGTTTGGGGATGGTGTTTCAGTCATGTGTGCCATAAAATCCTCCATCCAGGAAGGCTGACCCTCACCCTGGTAATCCTTCGAATTTCTGGTTCTTGAATTCTAGGTTTAGGTAAGGTAACTTATTTTCAGTTATGTGGTTGGTCTTCATTGGTGTCTGATATGATTATATTGGGTATCGGTAATGGTGTATCTTGATGATTGGTTTGCGGTGATTGTGATTGATATGAGTAAACATGTTCATGAAATATAACATCCCTTGACGTGAATAATTTTTTGTTTGAAATGTCATATAATTTGTATGCTTTGGCACTGACTTCATACCCCAAAAAAATATATTTTAAAGCTTGTACATCGAACTTTATCTTTTGAGGGTGTATATTTGTAGCAAAACACAAACAACTAAATGTTTTTAAAATAGAATAATCTGGTTGTTTTTTATGTAAGATTTCATAGGGGTTTTTCCATTTTAAAAGTGAGCTTGGCAAAATATTTATTATATATGTAGCCATAAGAATGGATTCTCTCCAAAAAACTTTTGGCAAATTTGACTCAAACATTAGTGCTTTAGCAACTTATAAAATATGCTTATGCTTCATTTCTACCACACCATTTTGCTGTGGCATGTAAGCACAAGTACTGTGATGCACAATGTCTCTTTTTTGGAAAAAGTCTTTGCATGATTTATTCACAAATTCAGTACCATTATCAGTTCTAACAATTTTAATGGTTTTTTTAAACTGATTTGACACAAAATTGTAAAACTATTTTAAAATATTTGAAACATTTGATTTTTCTTTTAACAAAAAGGTCCAAGTTGTCCTAGAAAAATCATTCAACATAGTTAAGACATAAGAGACTCCTGAAATAGATTGAATTGAATAAGGACCCCAAAGATCAACATGTATTAATTCAAAAACATCATTGGTAGTAATACTATTCTTCGAAAAAGGTAAACGTTGTTATTTTGCTAAGGGACATATTTCACAAACATGTGAATCCATTTTGTTTGAAAAATTCAGGATGGGAATATGAAGTAGCTTGTTCATTGATGTGTGGCTGAGTCTTTTATGTCAAAGTTGTGGGGTGTGGCTGGTGCATGCCTTTTCTGGTTCTATATCTTTACTCAGGGTGTACAGGCCTCCCTTTGTTCTACAATTCTTTAATTTTCTGTTAGTCATCAAATCCTGCACAAAACAATGGTTTGGATAGAAAGAAACGTAGATATTTAAGGCTTGAGTCAATTTTCTGACAGAGATCAAGTTACATGTAAATTTTGGTATGTAAAGAACATCATTTAGGGTTAGGTCATTGTATAGATTTATGGTACCTTTACATGTTGAGTGCTCAGGGTTCCATCGGGTAAAGAAACAAGTACTGCGGGTTTTAGTTTAGTGATTTTAGTAAGCAGGCTAAAATCATGACATATATGTGATGTTGCACCTGTATCGATTATCCATGTACTTATATCATCTGAGGTGTGTAAAAAGTAGCAGTTAGACTGTTTACTTACAGGGCTAGAGTAGCCCATGCATCCTGCCGATTCCATTGTGCTTGCTCCATGACTTTTCATGTATTTGCTGATTTTTTATTGTATGATGTTAGTCATTTCTGCATTCCAACTTGTTGTGATCGTCGTTTCCCCTTTAATGTCAGTGGAATTTCTATTTGAAACAACATTTGCTTTTTCTTATTTTTTTCCCTTTGAGTTCTATGAACCATTCGGGATAGCCATGGAGTTTGAAGTATGTGTCCCTAGTGTCCTGTGTTCCTGCAGTGGGTGCATATTCTATTGTCTTTATCCCTTTTTTGGTTCTGTGGCCATGGAGTTTCCTTCTGGTTGGCATAAAAAACGGCTGACATCCCCTCGGATGCATTGCTGATTTGCATTTCTATTTTCCTCTCAACACTGAGCACCATTGAGTAAGCTTTGTTAACAGTGGGTAATGGTTCCATAATCAAGATTTAATTCCTCACATGATCATATGTATCATTAAGACCCATCAGAAATTGGATTAAGTTATCTGTGCTGTCAATTTCACTATGCAAGTTAGCAGCATTGTAGCTACATGTAGGTAATGTTCTTAGGTAACTTAGTTCATCCCAAAGTTTCTTTAATTTTGTAAAATAAGCAACAACTAAAAGGCTTGATTGAGTAATTGAATTAATTTCTCGTTTCAATTGATAGAGCAGAGGACCATTGCTTTCTCCGTACCTTTCCTTGATTTTATCCCACAAATTTTTTACAAATGTGGTGAACAGGAAGGCGTTGGACAGCTCTTTGGTCATTGAGTTGAGGATCTAGGACACCACCATGCTATCGGCCTTTTGCCACTGTTCATATTCTTATGTGTTGGGGATTGATTTTTCGAATCTACCGTCAACTAGAGCTAACTTGTCTTTAGCTCTTACAACAATCATCATGGCTCGGCTCTAGGAGAGATAATTAGAGCTATCAAGAGGTGTAAAGACCAGCTGTATTCCAGATTGATCTGAGCTTTGGAGGGTCAGCATATCATTGGTAGTATTTGGGTTGGCCATTGTAAGGGTAGGTTAGTAATAAAAAATTTAGTGGAATAGTGCTTAGTATAGGCACTACTCTGATACCATGTAAAGACAGTAGTAAAAAAAAAGGTTTTATAATATTTTAATCTTTATTATGTACAGATGTACATTTATATACACACAGAGAAGGAGGAATGCTCTGATCGAGGAAAGAGAAACAAACCCTAATAATGCTCAACAACCCAAAAACAAAAAAAATATTCCAGAACCTACTTTTTACAATTGTCCTCAACAGATGGCATCTTTTAATTTCCAACGTCCACTTGTCTTGAATCCCAGCGTGCTCTTTATCTGGCCCTTCATTTTCTGCTTTCGATATCAACTGTTCATTTGGTTTAAAACCCTAGTAGGAAACTTTTCAATCTTTTACTTAGTCACGCCATCCTTCCTACCCACACTATTCTCCTCTTACTCATCTACCCCTTGCTATAATTACTACATCTCCTCGAAGAAAATCGTCAACTATTACCATTTTTTACCACATGAAGTCACCACAATAGGTCACCCAACATTACCCAACGTACCTTACATACTTGTCCAATCGATCCTAACCTGGCCACACACTCACACTATTACTCCCATATCAAACCCCCAGCCATCACCAATATCGGCGACTCCTTTTTGTCACTACTCGATCCCAACAGGCCACCCACTCACACTGTTACCCATTCCTTCCATCACTAATATCGGCCACTCAACTCATCCCTACCTCTACCAAGTCTCGACCATAAACTGGCCATACACTCACACCGTTACCCTTCCTGTAACCCTTTAACTATCACCAACATCGACGACCCACTCATCCCTTGGACCAACAACTATCAATAGCCAACATCGGCATTGTAGCAGCCTCGGAATTTTTAAAATGGAATTTATATTATAAATATCAAATGCGGAAGCGAAGTCAAAATTTGAATAACATCCCTTACACTAAAACAAAAAAACGTGCTCACAAAATATAAAAGATTAAACTACCTAAAGGAGAAACTTGAAAGTAAAAACTACGAATGTGACTATGGAGTCTTTAGGCGTCCCCTTCGTCATCCTCCTGCGGAACCGACTCGGGAATGATGTCATCTTGATCTGAAATGATTAAATAAGAAATGAGCTACACCAGCCCAGTAAGGACATCACGATATCTCACCGTCACGGAGGTAAAGGTGGGTAGAAAATACAAAAAGACCAATGGAGCATAATTTACAACAAATCCTTTTATTAATAATAAAATCTTTACCATTCACTTACCTCGGTGAAATTTATAAAACAATATACGAAAGCAATAACATCATCATCATCATGAAAACATATATATGAACTATATAACATAATACCTATCAAACTTTTCGTAATTCAATCGTTACACAACATATTTTCCTAATTCACCAGCCCACTAGTATCCATGGGGATCCATAGGGGTCCCGCTACCCGTTAATCCTTAACACTTGAAATCCATTCCAGGGTCGTCCCCATACCCCGTCCGGTATGGGCGCCAAACCATAGACCTCATTACCCCGTCCGGTATGAGGGTGAAACGGACCGTCCCCATACCCCATCCGGTATGGGCGCCAAAACACATAAGATCTCCATACCCCGTCCGGTATGGGAGACCACAATCCCGGTAGGGTTCCCTACGGACCCGGTCCGTCCACCATCTCCCAGGATATCTAGTCAGGCTGAACACATTATACAATTTCCATTTACATAATCTTTCATTCTCCTTTTCCCTCAGTCAGCATTATCAAACACATACAAACAAGCAAAACGATAATTTATGCCAAACAGACAACATACAGCATCAATATCCCGGTCATTCAATCCATAATCAATAAAACAGTGAAATATGCACACGAAACTATAAAATAAAAACATCGAACCTCATGCTGCATTTAAAACTGTAAAACAGACCAAATAACAGTTAACCGACAAACACACTAGACTCGGGCTCCATTAGCGACTTTAAGCAATTTCACACATTCGTTGATTCATGAAATACCGTTTTATCATTTATTGAACTTTAAAACTGTGATAGGAAATAGGGTGATGGGTCCTTACTCATTTCGGGGTCCGAACACGGCTTCACAGTGCGCCTACAGGCTGTCCCTAATTTTTCCTGAATTTTTCTCGGGGAACTGAAACGCACTACTGGTACCGGCGGCGGTGCTCTCGGGTGCGGCGGCTCTCCGGTGAAGTTCGTGTTTTGGTGATTCGGCTCCAATCAACATGTAGAGAAAAGAATGGTGATCACGGTGATATAAAAATTGTATTAAACGGAGGCCGGGAAGGGCCTCATCGGAGGCAAAAACCGAGAAGGGGCGCGGCGGCGCCGCTGGCTTTCGGTCATGTTTTTCGGCCGTTTGGCCGGGATTTTGGCTCCAATTTGGCCACTGGGGAAATCAGCGTGGAAAAACGAGTTGGGGGTATGAAATTTACCTCGATCGGCGGTCGAAAATCCCTCCAGTGCGGCGGCGGGTGGCGGCGGCCGGCTTCTGGTTCGTCTTCTCCGGCGAGGGCAGGCGGCTAGGGTTTGGGGTCTGGTGTAGGGGTCTTATTTATACCCTTTTGCCTTTTGATCTCAGCCGTCCATTTTGATTTAATCTGGGCCGTCCGTTTTTTATTAAATCTGGGCCGTCCGTGCGCGCGATTGACCTGGGCCGTCCGATCGCGCGCACGTGGATCGCCAACGTGGCCCGTCCCCGGTCGACGTGGTTTTGCCACGTGGCAGGTCCTGGTTGGCCAGGCCTGCTGACTGGGTCTGCTGACGTGGCTGCTAACGTGGCACGCGTTTTTTTTTTTCCTTCAATTTCTTCAATTTCCCCTGGCGCTACAGGCGTATCCAGCCACGATAATACTACAAGTATGGTTTTACAATTTCCACAATCATAGTCAATCATCATACATGCATGCATATTTAGTAAACACATAAAATAGTTCATACAGGTATACGTATTCAACAAGTACATAAACCAATTCATTTCACTGTCTGCACACATTTTCAACCAACAGAATTCATACATATACTCATTACACTTATCCCACAACGTACACATACACACTGTTAATGTATGTTTTCACCACTCACTATTTCTATCTTTTTTTCATCTGTATCTCTCCCTCTCATCTCACCCAACTATACCTCATCAGACTACTACCTCTCACTGGTATCTCTTTCTCTCATCTCCCTCAATTGTCCCTCTCAGACCACTCCCTCTCACTAGTATCTCTCTCTCTCATCTTCCCCATCCCTCTCAGACCGCTTCCACATTCATGATCTCGTTCACAAATCCATTCACAGCCTAACCTTAGCGGCCTCTAAATTTCCCCTCTTTTTGGCGATTGTCCTGTATTCCCTACAAGTTTATACATTTCCTTGCATAATTCCTACATCCTTCAGACTTCCTCTCCCACCGATAACATTCTGCTATATATATATATAACGATATAGAGTTATACAATTGTTTCCTTTGTAATTCACGTTTATACCTCATGCACAATACTCTCACGCTTTCGCCTACTAGACTTCCCACTCCCTATTCACTTCCCGACCTATTCTCTTAGAAGAGCCATTCCTCTTCTACGACACCCTATCCTCTATGTTGATATAATCTCTCTCATCTAGGGTTCAATACACAAGTATGCATTTTCAGGTAAGAATTTAACTACAATTTCCATTTTAGTGTTTGAAATTCGAATTTATAATACCTCTAGTCTCCATCATCCTCAACACAGCCACAACTCACTCAATCACCTTAATTGTCTCCTCCTTCTCCGGCTCTCTCTCAAGTCCTCGACCGACTGCCTCCTCTTCTCTCTTCTCATTTCCTCCTTTTTCAGCTTTCTCTCAAGTCCTCGACCGACTGTCTCCTATTTTCTCTTCTCCCCCTCTTTTCATTTCTTTTCATTTCATTTCTTTTTTTTTTCTTCTCTTCATCCTATTTATACTCATTTTGCTAAATCATCCCAACCGTCCATTCCCAACCTTTGATCTGAATCGTCTCTTCTCACTCCTCCCCTCTTATATATATATATATTATCACTATTATTTTTATTTTTTCCTATAATAACCCAGTTTATTATATTATTCTCCCATTTAAAATAAATTTGGTCCTTCAAATTTCATTATATTACCTCAAAGAGTTGCGGATAGTTGCTTCTCATCTCGTTCTCTCGTTCCCAGGTTGCTTCCTTATTTGCGTGATGTTGCCATTGTATCTTTACCATCGGTATTATCCTACTTCTCAATTTCCTTTCTTGTCGCTCGAGGACCCAGATTGGTTCCTCTTTGTAGGTTAAATCCTTCTTCAATGGCAATAATTCGTAGTGTATAATGTATTTCAGATCATGGTGATATTTTCGTAGCATAGAAACGTAAAATATATTGTGAACCACCTATATCGCGGAGGAAGTGCTATTCGATACGCAACCATGCCCACCTTCTCAAGAATCTCAAATGGCCCTATGAAACGTGGACTTAACTTCCTTTTTTCCCAAACCTTAACAAACCCTTCATTAGGGACACCTTCAAAAACACATGATCCCCTACTTCAAAGCTCAAATCCCTCATGCGATTGTCTGCATGTCCCTTTTATTTACTTTGAGTCGCTTGTAAATTCCTCTATATCATTGACCACTTAACTGTAGTTTCTTTCACTAGTTCTGGCCCGATCAATTGCCCAACTCTCTGACTTCCTCCCAACACGCTGGTGACCTGCAAGGCCTACCATAAAGTGCCTCGTAAGGAGCCATCCCGATGCTAGTATAGTGACTATTATTATAGGCAAGTTCCATCAGTGGTAGTATATCCTCCCAATCCCCCTTATGTAAATGACACATGCCCGCAACATGTCCTCCAATACCTATATAGTTCTCTCCATTTGTCCATCCGTTTGCGGATGAAAAGTTGTACTAAAACTTAACTTGGTACCCAATGCCTATTGTAAACTTCTCCAAAATCTAGAGGTGAATTGGGGCTCTCGATTTGAAATAATAAACGGGAATACCGTGTAATCTTGCCACCTCCTTGATATATAACCTAGCCAATTGATCCACCGAATCTGTCACTTCATTGCAAAAAATGAGAAAATTTAGTTAAATGGTCAATTACCACCCAGATACTATCATGCCTCTTGCGATTCCTTGGCAACCTAGTCATAAAATATATGGAGATATGCTCCCATTTCCACTCAGGTATAGGCAAAACTTGCAACAAACCCCTAGGTCTCTAGTGTTCCACTTTCACTTGTTGATACGTCAAGCATCTTGACACATAAAGGTACCATAAATATAATACTCGGGCAAAAACTTTAGCATGAGATTAATTTTAAAATTTTTTAAAAAAGATAAAATATAATTTTTAAATATTTAAATTTTTATTTAATGTAAAATTGAGAAAAAAATAGGTAGAGGATGAAATTGAAAATAATTTTGGAAAAAATATGTGAAAATTTGGGTTCGGATGTATTTTTGAAAGAAAATTTGAAAACTAGGGGTCAAAATACAATTAAAAAAATTGCGCCACGTAAGACTGCCCAGTCAGCAGCCTCGACAAACCAGAGCACGCCGCGTGGCAAGACATGTTGACTTGGTGCTACGTGAGAGGCCACGCTGGCAATCTACGTGCTCGCAATCGAATGGCCCGAATGCATTCCTGCGCGCATGGACGTTCCAGATCCGTTCCCTCCTTAGGCGTGATCAGATGGTCGCGATTAAACGCGATGAACGGTCTATATTCGTTCACTCTTTAAACGCGATTGTACGATCGAGATCAAATCGCGATGAACGGTCAAGATTTATTTCTTCTTTAAATACAATTGGACGGTCGAGATCAAAAGCGATGAAGGGTCCAGATTTAAGGAAGATGAGTATAAATATCTCGCATCACACCGAACTGAAACCCTAGCTGCTAGCCTCCCGCTGATGAAGGGAGTCGACCGCCACCCGCTGTCGCGACGGAGTCACATTCAACTGTAAAAAAAAGTAAAAATTCTTCTATCCACTCAGAATTTGATTCCAAACACCTTCATGGCCAAATCGGAGTAAAAAGAATGGCAGATGAGCTAAAAATTGCAGGTAAAGTCCGACGACACCACCGCAGACAAAACCCAAAATCGCCTCTGATGAGCCCATTTCGTTTACCTTTGTTGTGCGATTTTTTCACCGTTGTATTCACAATTCTATTTTCTACAGGTTGACGAAGAAAAATGTCCAGCCGCGAAGGTGAGCCGACGGCGCTGCTACAGCAGAAAATTCTGCCGCCGATAAATTTTTATTTTTTGACTTTTTTTGGCCAACCGAGTCCAACTAACGTGTTTTCTCGCAGTAATGGGTATAAAATTGGTCGAAACCGGCCAAAACTAACTGAAAATAGTCAGGCCAAGGCAAACCGCCGCCGTGGGTGGCGGTGCCATCGTCGGAGCACGACGGTACTGCTGTGCTGGAATTTTGAAATTGACTGAAAAAGATTTTTAATACCAATTTTAGATTTTTTAGGGTATTTTTAGGTACATGAAGCGTGTTTTAATCTCTGTAAAAAAAATTCAGAAAACCTAGAGACTGCTAATAGGTGTAGTAGAAAGTTTAGTATCTCGAATACCGATTCGGATAAGAATCCTTCACCTTATTTCTTGTTATAGAATTGAAGTTTAATTATCAATAATACAGTATTTTGTGTAATTTAAAAAAATTTTGAGAATTAATTACAGGTTACTAATGGAGGCAGAACCAGTTATTTATTATTATTTGTCTTATTTAACTGATTATTTGATTTTACAGCTTTAAATGTATGATAATATGTTGGAATTGATAAAATGATTCAGTTGTATTTCCTTGATGCATGTATTGTTTGTCTTACGTTAATTTACGGTTAAATTGTGAAACATAAAATTAAATATAAACAGAAAATTGATTAGTTAAGTAAATGAATGAATAATAGGCTTACTGGATATCCTGTGAGTTGGTGGACGGATCGAGCACATAGGAAACCCTACCGTGAACGTCGCCTCATACCGGACAGGGTATCGAAGATTGGTATTTTTGACGCTCATACCGGACGGGTATGAGGACGGCTCGTTTCACCCTCACACCAGACGGGGTATTGAAGGATGATATTTTTGGCTCTCATTCCGGATAAGGTATGGGGACGGTCGATTAGTTGACAATGTTGGATATTGGTTCACGCGTAGTGAGATATCTATGGACCCCCATGAATACTAGTAAGCAAATAAAAAAAGAAAAAGTTATTATTTTTGCTTACTTGAATACGAGATTATGATGTTGTTGAGCTATTGTCTCTATAGGTCGGTTTTAAAAATCTCGCAGTGATAAGTAGGCAATAAATAGTTTTACTTATGATAAATGAATTTACTTAAATTAAGAGTTTCATTGGTGATTTTTATTATTTTTACTAACCTTCATTTTCTGTATCAATGAGTAGTGTGATATTTTTACTAGACTAGTGTAGCTCACCTCCTTCATTAACTATTTTAGATCAAGAGAAGCAAGATCCAGATCCCGATCAACAAGGGAGTTGTGAATTGTTCACCACCTGGACTCTTTCAAAAGCTAGTGAAGGTCGTCCTAGAATGCTCTGTTGTTTATTTTTCATTTATTTCTTTGATTTTCGTTTATTCTTTTAGAATGGACATTCTCATAACCCTATTAGATATTTTAAACTATTGTGTAAAGAATGTAAACCCTAACTCTATTATTCCGCTTCTGCATTCAATTTATGATTTTATTTCTTTTTAAGTTCCGAGCCTCTACAATAAAACTATGCAATGACCTGACCCTATATGGTGTTCTTTACATACCAAAATTTGCATGTAACTTGATCTCTGTCAGAAAATTGACTCAAGCCTCAAATACCTATGTTTCTTTATATCCAAACCATTGTTTTGTATAGGATTTAATGACTAGTGGAAAATTAAGGAAGGGTAGAATAAAGGGAGGCCTGTACATCCTGAGCAAAGGCATAGAACCAGAAAAGGCATGCACCAGCCACACCCTATAACTTTAGCACAAAAGACTCGACCACACATCAATGAACAAGCTACTTTATATTCCCACCCTGAATTTTTCAAATGAAATGGATTCACATGTTTGTGAAATATGTGCCCTAGCAAAACAACAACATTTACCTTTTCCCAAGAGTAGTATTAATACTAAGGATGCTTTCGAATTAATACATGTTGATCTTTCGGGTCCTTATTCAATTTAATCTATTTCAGGAGTCTTTTATGTTTTAACTATGGTGGAAGATTTCTCTAGGACAATTTGGACCTTTTTGTTAAAAGAAAAATCAAATGTTTCAAATATTTTAAAACAGTTTTATAATTTTTTGTTAAATCAGTTTAAAAAAAATCATTAAAATTGTTAAAACTGATAACGATACTGAATTTGTGAATAAATCATGCAAAGACTTTTTCCAAAAAAGAGGCATTGTGCATCATGGAACTTGTACTTACACGCCACTGCAAAACAGTGTGATAGAAAGGAAGCATAAGCATATTTTACAAGTTGCTATAGCACTAATGTTTGAGTCAAATTTGCCAAAAGTTTTTTGGGGAGAATCCATTCTTAAGGCTACATATATAATAAATATTTTTCCAAACTCAGTTTTAAAATGGAAAACCCCTTATGAAATCTTACATAAAAAATAACCAGATTATTCAATCTTAAAAACATTCAGTTGTTTGTGTTTTGCTAAAAACATACACCCTCAAAAGACAAAGTTCGATGCACAAGCTTTAAAATGTATTTTTTTGGGATATGAAGTCGGTGTCAAAGCATACAAATTATATGACATTTCAAATAAAAAATTATTCATGTCAAGGGATGTTATATTTCATGAACATGTTTACCCATATCAATCACAATCACCACAAACCAATCATCAAGATACACCATTACCGATACTCAATATAATCATATCAGACACCAATGAAGACCAACCACATAACAAAAGAGAAGTTACCTTACCTGAACCTAGAATTCAAGAACTAGAAATTCGAAGGAGTACTAGGGTGAGGGTTAGGCCTTCTTGGATGGAGGATTTTATGGTACATATGATCGAAACACCATCCCCAGACTCCTTTTTTTTATGTCAAATCCACCTGTATACAAATGACTATGTCAATTTTGTTGCACATGTCTCGATTACACAAGAACTAAAATCATATGAGGTTACTAAGAAGGACAGTAGGTGGATTGAAGCTATGTAAGCCGAACTAGCTGCGCTAGAAAAAAATAAAACGTGGGAACTAACCTTGCTGCCTGAAGGAAAAAAGGCAATTGACTCAAAATGGGGTGTACAAAATCAAACACAACCCACATGGAACAATAGATAAATACAAGGCGAGGCTTGTCGCCAAGTGCTACAGCCAAGAATTTGGAATCGACCACCACGATAATTTTTCACCGGTAGCCAAAATGGTAACTGTCTGATTACTTCTTGCCATAGCGGCTGCAAATAGTTGGCCTGTCCAGCAATTAGATATAAATAATGCATATCTATATGACTACATAGAGGAAGAACTATACCTAAAACCTTTAGAGGGCTACACTAAAGCAAGCAAAGGACAAGTCTGTCGCTTAACCAAAAGTCTATACGGGTTAAAGCAAGCTAGACGCCAATGGAATAAAGAGCTCACTTCAAAACTTCATTCCATTGGGTTTACCAAATCTGAAGCAGACCATTGTTTATGTACAAAATGAAGTAAAGAAAATTACATTGTAATAGTCGTTTATGTCGATGACGTACTTATCACAGGGCAAGATGAGAAAGAAATCAGCAAAATCAAAAGAGTGTTGAATGAGGCATTTATAGCGAAAGATCTGGAAAAAGCACGATACTTCCTCGTCATTGAAATAGTTAGGTCAAAAGGGGAAATTTACATCAGTCAACGAAAATATATTAGACATACTACAAGATACATGCATGCAAGAGATAAAAGGAAGTCATTTCCCTTTACCAATAGGATTGAAATTAAATAGCAAGAGGGTGAAATCTTACTGAACCCAGAAAAATATAGACACTTGATTGGAAGGCTGCTTTATCTCAACTTCACCAGACTGGACATCTCATACTCCACTCAATACTTGAGCCAATTCATGCAACAACCCAAGAAGCCGCATTTAGACGCCGCACTCCATCTTGTCAGATACTTAAAACAGTACCCAGAGCAATGCTTGTATTTTTCAAAGGAGAACAACTACAAGATTCGGGCTTTTTGCGACTCGGACTTGGCATCATGCCCGATGACTCGTAAATCCACCATGGGTTTTTGCATTTTTCTTGGGCCATTGATGATATCCTAAAAAATAAAAAAACAAACGACAATCAGTAAATCATCCGCAAAAGCCGAATATAGAAGCATGTCTTCAACTGTGTGCGAGCTACAATGGATTACCTATCTACTCAAGGACTTCATGGTCACGCCTTCTTTACCTACCATATTAGACTGTGATAACAAAGCCGCAGAGCACATCACGGCAAATCCTGTGTTTCACGAAGAACAAAACACCTCGACATAGATTGTCATATTGTTCGCAACAAAGTCTTAAGTGGTTTTGTCAAAATAGAGCATGTTACCTTGAAAGAGTAACTCACAGACCTACTCACAAAACCACTAGGCACAACAGCCCACCATCATCTTCTTTTCAAGATGAAACACTTCTAAGACAGATTTAAACATGGATCGATTTGAAGAGAACGAGAGTTCAGAGAAATAGAACTACAAGCGTGTTTCAACTTGAGGAGTGGCTGTAAAAGATTAAAAAGTTTCCTGCTAGGGTTTTGAAGCAAATGAACGATCGAGATCAAAAACAGAAAATGAAGGGCTAGATGAAGAGCACGCTGGGATTCAAGACAAGTGGACGGTAGAAATTAAAAGATGCCATCTATTGAGGACAGCTGTAAAAAGTAGGTTATGGAATTTTTTTTTTGTTTTTGGATTGTTGAGTATTTGTTAGGGTTTGTTTCTCTTTTCTCGATCAAAACATTCTTCTTTCTCTGTATGTATATAAATGCACATCTGTAGATAATAAAGACAAATAAAAATATTATAAAACCCTTTTTCTACTACCGTCTCTACAATATGATTAACTAATGCTACATAATAATTTACAAATAACATTACTGATCTTAGTTTCAATTATAAGTTATTATTGTTCCCTATGCTATTATTACTGCATGGCTAAACTAATTTCATTTAATTTAATCACGATACAGTTTAAATTATTCTTTTGCATAATCATATTTACATTATTACAATCCTATTTTCTAGCATTAAGTTCTTTAAATAGTAACATATGACTAAAAAGTTAATAATACTAATGTTAATATGGTAAGCTCAGCTCAAGCATATAAGATATTTCATAGGCAAAAAAATTATTTTGATTGATAAATTTTTTAAATCTAATAAATAGGCTTCTCATCGAATATACACATGAATTCATAGCACCTGTAATACCCGGGTCCAAAATTTGATATGAGATTAATTTTAAAATTAAAAAAATATATAAAAATATAATTTTTAAATTTATAAATTTTTACTTAATTTAAAATTAGGAAAAATAGGTGGAAGATGAAATTGAAAATAATTCTGAAAAAAATGGGTGAAATTTTGGGTTATAGGGATATTTTTAAAAGAAAAATTAGAAACTTGAGATCAAAACGTAATAAAAAAAAATTGCACCACGTAGGACCGCCCAGTCAACATCTCCAACGAACTGGAATGCGTCGCATGGGAGGCCACGCTAACTCGGTGCCACGCGGGAGGCCACGCTGGCAATCCGCATGCCCGCGATCAAACAGCTCAGATGCGTTCTCACGTACATGGACAGTCTGGATCCGTTCTCTCCTTAGGCACGATCGGACGGTCGTGATTAAATACGATAAACGGCTCAGATTCGTTTCTCTTTAAACGTGATCATACGGTCGAGATTAAATCGCGATAAATGATCCAGATTCATTTCTTCTTTAAACGCGATTGGACGGTCAAGATCAAACGCGATGAACGGTCCAGATTTAAGGAAGACGAATATAAATATATCACATCACACCAAACCCAAATTCTAGCCACAAGCACCCCACCAGAAAAGAATAACCAGTCGCAAGAGAAGGGAGCCGACTGCCGACTGCCGCCCGCCGCTACGCCGGAGCCACCTCCGATCGCCAAAAAAAAGTAAAAATTCTCCTATTCACTCAAAATTTTATTTCAATCACCCCATGGCTAAATTCGAGCAAAAGGAACAACGGATGAGCCTAAAACTGCGAGTAAAGTCCGGCGCTGCTGCCGCGGGCAAAACCAAAAATTACATCCGATGAGCCCCTTCCTGATTCACGTTTCGTGCAATTTTTTCACTATTGTGTTCACCATTATATTTTTTACAGGTTGACTGAAGAAAAACTCCTAGTCGCGAATGTGAACCGGCGAAGCTGCCGCACCAAAAAATTTCACCACCAGTAAGTTTTTGTTTTTCGATTTTTTTTGGTCAAGCGAGACCTCCTAACGTGTTTTCTCACAGGGATGAGTATAAAACCAGCCGTCGCCAGAGCACGGCGGTGCCATTGTGCCGAAATTTTAAAATTTGTCGAAAAATATTTTTAACACCGATTTTGAGTCCTTTTTTTTGTATTTTTAGGTACGTGAAACGTGTTTCAATCTTCGCATGAATATTTAGGAAATACCGATTCAGGTAAAAATCTCTCACCTTATTTCCTATTATAGAATTAAAGTTTAATTATTAATAATATGATATTTTGCATAATTTAGAAAGCTCGAGAATTAATTACAGGTTACTAATGGAGTCAGAACTGGTTACTTATTATTGTTTATCATGTTTAACCGATTATTTAATTTTACAGCTTTAAATGTATGATAACACACTGAAATTGGTAAAATGATTCAGTTGTATTTCCTTAATGCATTTATTATTTATTTTGTGTTGATTTACGGTTAAATTGTGAAACTGAAAATTAAATGTAAACGAAAAATTGATTGACTAAGTGAATGAATGAATGAATGATTGCCTTACTGGATATCTTAGAAAATGGTAGACAGACTAGGTACATAGGGAACCGTACCGTGAACATCGGCTCATACTGAACGGGGTATCGATGATTGATATTTTTGGCGCTCATATCGGACGGGGTATGAGAATGACCTGTTTCATCCTCATACCGGACGGGGTATTGATGGATAATATTCTTAGCGCTCACATCGGACGTGGTATAGGGACGGCCGGTTAGTTAACAATGTTGAATAATGGTTTACGTGCAGTGGGACACTCCTATAGACCCCCATGGATACCAATAGGCAAATAAAAATTAAAGTTTGTTATTCTTGCTTACTTGAAAATGGGATTAGAATGCTATTTGAATTATTGTTTCTATGGATCGGTTTTGAAAATCTCGCAACGGTAAGTATGCAATAAATAATTTTACTTATGATAAATGAATTTACTTAAATTAAGAGGTTCATTGGTTGTTTTTATTATTTTTACCAACCTTTATTTTCTGTATCGGTGAGTAGTGGGATATTCTTAATATGGTAGTATAGCTCACCATTTTATTAATTATTTCAGATCTAGATGATCAAGACCCAGATCCCGATCAACAAGAGGGTTGTGAATAGTTCACAACTCGTACTCCTTTAAAAGTTAGTGAAAGTCGTCTTAAAATGTTTAGTTGTTTATTTTTCGTTTATTTCCTTAATCTTCGTTTGTTTTTTTAGAATGAATATTTTCGTAATCCTATTGGGCATTTTAAATTATGTGTAAAAAATATAAACCCTAAACTCTATTGTTTTACTTCTGTATTTAATTTATATTTTTATCTCATTTTTAATTCTGCACGTTACAACACCATTCAAACCTTCTCTACTCCATTTTCAAGATTATTTAAGAATTGATTGAAAAGATAAGAAAGACAAGAGCAAAGGAGAAAAGGATGCCATTATTTTTCATTATGCGATCTTATACAAAACCAACATTCCTCGAAAAGAAAAACACAAATTACGTTTAAACTAGGGTTTCTCCTCCACTATTCGAGGAAACTAAAATAAAATTTTTTGCATGTGCTCAGCTTACATTATTGGATCAGTGAACAAAGCATAAACAAGACATTCCCAGAGTGCAGTGATTCTGCTTCCACAATTACATAGCAATAAAATTCTTGTGCCTGTATTCATTTCAGTATACATTATTGAATTACTGAATAAAGCATACATTAAACGAGACAATATTGCGACAGTGCAGTGACTTTGTTGTCCACACTGATTATGATCAAAGGAAATGAAATTAGTCAAATGGATGATGGAATCAAGTAGCAATATATATATATATATTATGTGTATATCCCTTTCGTGGATGCAGATCAAAGGCAACATCCATTATACAGTATGGGCGATCAGAGTATTTTAGTCTTTCTTCTGTAATTCTATCCTTCAAGAATTCCTAGTTTCCCCAGTGAAGTTCTTATGCAGTTGGTGTCACACTTTTCAGCTTCAATGACATTGAAGCTATCAAATGGCATGATATCTTCTAGCGGATAGTTTCTGTTAGCATGGAGCTTAAGAGAGCTGGTGCCAAGTCCCTTTATCATAACTGTTTTATGGATCCCACCAAGCAAGCCTTCAAAATCTGTGTCTCCACATTCTCCCACAAAAGCCACAACACTTGATAGGTCTATTCCCCACCGGACAAACAGATACCTGAAGAAGATTTGCAAGTATTTAGTTATTTATCTGGAGTGAGAATATTTGGATTGACTTACCATTTTTGGTGTTTTAAATATGTACAACTTCTAATTTCAAATCACTCAAAGCCTTTAAGCTCATAGTGCATTTGATACCCAACTTTTTAATTTTTTTTCTAGCTTTAACATTCTGATAAACTATTAAGTGTTTGATAAAATTAGAGTTTTTAACTTAAAACTCATAGCTGCTCTTTTAATTTAAAAGAATCTAAGTACTATATTTTATTTTGATAATGGCTATCTTGGTAATAAAAAAATTGATTAAAAGAGCTTTTAGTTTTTCAGAAGTTTTTCTTTTAAAAAGCTGGTCTTAGAGCCTTTTATTTTGAATTACACCTTTTAGCAAGGATTATCCAGACACTTAAGCATCTTCAATTACAAAGTGAACCAACCCAGACATCCTCGGGATCTTAGAGCTGACCAAATATTGTAACAGTATAGAGAATATGAAATGTAAGATTAATCTATTGTTATAATTAGAGTGAGTACCTGAGGGCTTGAGATCGAGAAGCCAACACCGGGATCACATTCAACTTGGAGCCATTTGACAATAAA
>NW_019014475.1:230388-243297 GCF_000150535.2 Carica papaya
AGGACCATCCTCAAAAATTGAGGATGGATAGTAGAGTTCTGCACCACTATTACAGATAAAAGCATCAAAATCCAGAGGGTTCAACCTTGCGGAAACCATACAGGAGTGTGTCTCAGATATTGTCAAGGCAGTTGACAGTATGAACCCAATAGACCCAGCAGAACCATCTCTGGCAATGTCAAACACTGTCTTTATCATCTCTGGAAAATCTGAGATCATGTCACAATCAACTGCAATAACGAAAATATACTTCCTCCTCCTCAGTATTGAAATTTTGCTTTCTCCTTTTTCTATCTGCCCAGCCTTCTGTGACAACATTGAAACAGAACTCTCTCGCCTGGCTTTGCGTTCAACAGCATTTTCCTCAGTACCTAAAGCAGTTTCAAGATTCGCAGCTCTTTCATTCTTCTCACCATCCAATGAAAGCTTCAAATTCAAAGAGATGTCCTGTATGTCTCTCAAGGAATTGCCAGGGGAATCTGGTTCCAACATTTCTAGTTCCTGATCATTTCTTTGCCACTGAGGCTGTCTTTGCTTGCAAGTTGCTATCCGTGACAAGTATGTCTTGCAATGCTCTGGCCATGAAAACAGGTGAATGTTTTTCAGTCCATTTTGCCTGCATCTTGCCCAGAGTTGCTTATCCGAAACAAGTTTCAGAAGAGCATCAGCAATGGACTGCTGGTCATGTGGATCAACTAGTAGACCATTGTCAAGAACCTGTGAGTGAGTATATTGTCAAAGTTTACACATCACATCTGATCAAATAGACAGACAAGAAAATCTTCTGAAGGAATTAGAAGCTCCTATGATAGAGATACCCGGTGAATATCAACAGGACCACCATTTTTTGTAGCAACAATGGGCAAACCATGAGCAGCTGCCTATCCCATAAAAAAAATATGGTCAATACAATGCAAAATAGCATCCTAAACCATCAAATTCATGTGAATAGTAAATGAGATAAGCACCTCAATTAAAGTAAGTCCAAATGGCTCAATAAATGCTGGATTAATGAACACACCCTGGAAAGAAAAAAACAAGAGTTTATGAGGAGCGAATTTCTATCCCAATAGTCTGAAACAAACATATATTTGCTTTCATTGGTTAAAGACAACAAATGAATTCAAACGAAAAAGAAGAAAATAGATTAGAAGAGAAGGTCCCCTGTTAAACAAAGTAAATTCTTTTAACATTAGAATATTTTAAAATGCCATCCCATAGCTCATAAGGCATCAAGTTGCTACCTAACCTAGCTCCAGCACCCAAGACACTTGCCCATTCCTAGTTTCTAATCACAAAAGCACTAACTCCACCCTGACTTGCGCTTAATAAGAGTTCCAACTCCCCTTAACAAAATTAATTTCAAGAGACAAGATAACCAAAATTAAAAAATTAATGTAAACCGCAAGAAACCACGACAAAGACTGATCTCTTGGGGAAAATGCTCAAATTAAAGTTTTCTTAGACTAAAATAAAGCTATAACTTGCACTTGCCAATGACCATAACTTGGAAAGCCAGCCTATAAGAAGTACCTTTGTCTTTGCTGCCAGGCGATAAATGTCAGGAACATCTGATTGCTTGTGATGTTTAGGATATGCCACATGACCATACAAATCATACTTATCAATCAACTTCAGAATTGAGAGAAGCACTGAAGCATTTGTGCCGGGCATTTCATCAATATTAGCACGGTTTCCCATTATCAGTGTCTGCAAAAAGAAGAAATAAGTATAATCTAAATCAAGGAAGACCACAAACTCAGATGGACAAGAAATTTGAGTATCATCACAATTTATTAGCACAAGACATTACATACCAGGTTAGCAAGTTCCCGTAGTGGGCGGCATTCTCCAAATGCTTTGACTAAAGTTGTGATATTTTTTTTAGGGTCTGGCCGGGCAAGTGCAAGTATCATAGGTTTACGTGGATTTGAAAAGAAACGCATAATCTGCCAGTCCATATTTTCTCAGATCAATTTCTCATAGTTAGATCTCTATTTCACTGAAACTTTTTTCTCTTCAACATATTATATAAGGAGACCAGGAATAAATTATCAAGAGAATAGAGCATTATACCTCAGACCAAATAGGTGGGTCAGGAGAAGCGGGATTATCCTCATCTCTTTCCACTTCTCCATCCATATCTGCATCATGTGGTACAATATGATGAAATTCCATTCCAGGAGGAATTACCTATACATCGTTTAACCATTGAAAGTAAGTGAAAATGTACATTACAACCATAGCGCGTTAAAACTTTTAATAAATCAGAAGGAACCTCATAGATCTGAAAAAGAACTCTAAAATGATCTTGGTACTTACAACCATGCGTGGCATAAACCTGCCATAACAGTTCACACCTCGTTTGATCCTAGCTCTCAGTTTCCGCTCCAGAACTGGATCAAAGCCATCATAAAGGCGCCATTGCTCTTCTATTTCCTGTCTGGTGCTAGTTATGACAATTTCAGAGGCATCAAGAGATAATTCCTCAGCCTCTATCCGCCTCAGAATCTTGTAAGTTGCATTAATTTCTTCTGTTGATTGGCGCCCTTGTTTCAAAAGTTGTTCAAGCTTATCACGTCCAAGTGAGTGGCCGGTAAAGACCATTGGCACATTAAGAGCTCCAGATAAAAGAGCAGCAGAGTCCCCTGCATCTGCATAATGACCATGAACTGCAACAGGCCACACTGGTTGTCCTCCACCAATTTGCTCACCCAGAACTTTGGACATCTGTGCAATGTGCCCAAGTGCCCCATCAACAAATTCAGGAATGTACGGCCAAAGGAGTTCTTTCCTTATATATTTGTCTTTTGGACCAAATGGTATACGAATTATGTAAGCACCACTGCTCTCCCCAAGCTCTTGAATTGAATTCTCTATCTTTCCTGGATTCAGCATCTCTGTTGGTTGACTATAACTCCAATCTATATCTGGCGCGGAGATTTGTCTGGTCAGCAAATCAACCCTATAAACTCCCGGCATTGACCCTAAGGCCCTTGCAAGTTCTACCACGTACTTTACCTGTTTGCAACATCTCAATTTCTTCGTAAGCAATTCATGATTGTCGGATTAAGAGATCCAGCACATTGCACTATCAAGAAAGAATCTAAGAAATGAAACAAAAGTTACTTGACCACCAGTATCAGAATCACGACCAAGCTCCATATTCCCACCCCGTATCAGGCCATGAAGGCTGCTTGTTCAAAAAAGAACAAAGAATGCTTGTTAAATATGTCAAGAATTGAAGAGATAACGTAAGCTCTGTAAACAAAATGAGAACCAAAATGATGTCATAATTAGTTATAAATTAAAAAACAAATAGAATATAGAAAAAGGAAACTCCTTGTTTAAATACACTTCCACTAGCAGCATTGAGCATCAACTACAGCACTAAAGCGTACATACCTTACCAACACAATGTAAAGCTTCTTTTCCTTAAGTTGAGCAGCCCAGTTCTCCATCACATCAACAGAACTGATTCTAGGCATTTTTCCCCTAACTCCATCACCATGAGATGATACATCACCAACCACGTCACCTTTCTCTCCTTCTGATAAGTCTTCTGACATATCAGCAGTTGCCTCTCTGCGGCCTCTTTCACGTTCCAGTCGACGTTTAGTTGTTTGCCGAGCATACTCTCCTTCAAGCTAAATAACACGAAAAGATTTTGATTTCCTAACAAGCAAGCAACTTACTTGAAACTTGATACACTTTAAGTTATCATTGAGCTATTAGATACACAATTTATGAGGGATATTTTTGCTTGTAATCTATGGTCAATTATATCTATAATAGGACGACCGAAAATTGCCGCACGGCATTTTCTCATTTTCTTTGAAATAATTTTTAAATATAAAGATAAAATTAATGTAATAATATATATAATACTATCTACTTAATTTTTAAATATAAGAATAAAATTTAAGTTTTAGTTGACTATAAACTATACAATAAATCATTTTTAAAGATAAAAATTTTTAACAGACTACTACTAATATCCTAATTCAGGTTACCCACAAATTTTTAGTTAAAGTGATATATTTATAATATGTATCTATTTAAAATCTTAAATATAAAAATAATATTTAATTTTTAGTTGACTAAAATATATAATAATTACTTTTAATTGATTAGACATTCTGTAATTATGCACTATATATAAATTTTTGATCGCCTATTTGTTTTTCACACTTTATTTTTCATAGAGATATTTCATAAAAAATATGTTACAATAATTATTTTATATTTTATTAGAAATCTTTTTATTTTTATAAAATTTTTGTTTATGTAAAATAATATATAATTATAAAAATCTTTTAAAATTATATCGTAATTCATAATACAAACTGAAAATCTGATTAAATTGTATAAAGGTTCACTGCCCGAGTACTGGAATCAAATAGAGTTTGCAGAACAAACAAAAACAACAAGAACGGAATCATTTTCTTTCTGTGGTTCAGTAAGGGAAAATTTCAATTAAATCTGCAGATTCTTAGTTTAGAAACCAAAACTGAAGATAACATCAATAAAACACATAAAAAATAGAAGCACGTCTGATCACTGGAAAATGATTACCAGTCAACTAAGTAATGGAAGGTAAATTATCTGCAAGCAGCATTGACGAATAAGAGATGCATGCAACAAACCTTATCCTGCTTAAAACAATTTAATCAAGTTGACAAGACAGAAAAATCCTCTGATCCGATTCCAACTTCAAATCAGCAACCGCCATAACCAACACTTATATTCCACCTTGATCGTGTATACATAATATACTCACACAAAATATATATACTTCGCATGTCAATCATTTAAAAACTTTTAATTCTTCTTCAGAAAATAGTCTATATAAATTTACGAGGAAATAAATAAACCTGCTTCTTCTTGCGAGCCAAATTCCAAATCCTCCAGCACATGTTCTCCAATCTAGTGTTCCTCTCCTGCGGACTCCTTGTTGCCGCAGCCTTGAATAACAAAATTAATCAGATTAAATTCACTGGTTGAACAACTTCTATTTAAATTGATTAAGAAACAAAGACTGACAAACAAAGCTCCAATTTTATTTTCATAAAGAGATAATATATATTTCTTTTTTCTCGGGAGAGGAAATTAAGAATTACAGAGCCATACTCGAACCCATGAGCGATGGAGATCGGTCTCATCAAAACCGGTGATGACCTCCTCGACGAAGTAGCGGGTTGGACTGAAACGGCCTCTCTCCCTTAGCAGCAACGATGACTTCGCGTCATCGATTCCCGGACCGACGTCCAGGATCGCTTCTAGGTAACTGTTCACCCAATCGTTTCCCGCCATTTCGGCGCAAACTCAACTCTGAGGTTCAGAGAATTCCAAGTGACGAAGAAGAAGAAGACGATAGAGAGAAATCAAAGTGAATAAAATAGTACTGGAGAGGAAAATGGAGTGTGAAGCGTGCAAAGGTAATGCATGTGAAAATGGTGGTGGTGGATCGGGCGGAGTTGTTGTATAACTGTCAGAGAGGGAGAGAGTTCTGGAAGAGAAGGTTATTATACCGCTTTTCTGGGAATGGGCCTCCCGAAGTGACTGACTATTGTATTTATATATACAATTTTAAAAAATATATAGCAAGTTTGGAGTGTGGTTTACTGTTGAATAAAAAAAGAATAATTAATTTAAGTATATTAAAAAATATATATATTAAATTTATTTGTTTTAAAATTTAAAAATTTACAATTAAAAATTAACTTAAATTTATACTTCACCTTTTAAAATTCATTGATTGGGGGAAATAAACAGTTTAAGAGCTAGTAAACATAAATAAATTAAAAAATATACAGGTAAATTTTTTATAGTAAAATTTATAATTTGAGTTGGAATTTTATTCTTATCATCATTTAATCAAATTATTATTATTTTTTTAATTTTAGTCCTTTTTAATCAATTTCTTTAATTTTAAAATAATTAAGAATTTAAATTATAATTAATAAATTATTTTTATTGAATTAGGTAATATTTAAACAAATAAAAGATAATTGGATGAGGTGACATTAAACTAAAAGGTGGGAATAAGCATCGATTGTATACATCTAGAACAAATTAAAGGCAAATTTCAATGTTAGATTTCAAATCCCAAAAAAAAAAAATATTAAAAAAATAAAAACAAGATTAAAAGGAATATTGTTTGGGAAAAAGTATAGTCGAATTTTTTTAATTAAAAAAATAAAAAGTGCTCGAAATTTAAGCAGTAAATTTTTTACACGTGTCATGTAGATATCATGGTTAAGGGCCAAATTAGTTTGGAGAACAGGAAAGTAACGTGGCGTGTCTGGTTTTCTTTATTATTCATGAGAATATATGCACTCATTAAGCTTTTTTTTTTTACAAAAAAAAAAAAAAAAAAAAAAGGAAAAAGTGAAATTCTACTCCAAAATATTACTATTTCAAAATTTGGTGGGTGGGATTTTTAGTACTTGTTTGGGAAAGGGGAATAATAAAAATAAAATCTGGATGGGAATTGGGATTGGGCCTAACTTCCATAAAGCCTAAAGCAACTCAATTTGGACTGTTTGGCAATACATTGGAATTTGACCCACAAGCAAACTTAGGGCTCTAAAGTCCAAAAATTTCTATTTTTTTAATTATTCTTTAAGGAAAATTTATTACCAAAACCCATTTTATTATTATTACTAAACTAGAATAATTAAATGTTTATTTTCTAACTCATAATAATCAGTTGTATTATTCTATTTCCTCACTAATTAACATTTTCTCTATTTTCACCACATTACTATCAAAAAAAAAAAGGACTAATTAAACATCTCAAGCTATCAATTGATTTAGTTAAACTTTTCTACTTTTTTAAGCTGAAAATTAGATAAGACAACATTATATTTATATTTATAATCATATCATGTTCATAGTTATAATAAAATATTTTTTAAAAAATATATTTTATTTTCTAATATCCCCTTCAAGTAATTTGAAAAACAAAATTAAAAAAAAAAAATAACTTAAAAGACTCATGGGTCAATATAAAATACATAGTACTATGAACTATAAGTGGCAAGAATTGAAGCGTAGTCGTGAACAGGTTTTGGGTTTCCATGGTCATGAAAGTAAATTCCAGCTTGATTAAACAAAGATAACAAATGCAGAAACTCCTCGTGACACATCTTTGATGATCTCTTATCTTCATATCCACTTGTTTTCAGAACTTCAACAATTCTCTCCTTAAACAACTTCTCATCACTCTCCGATCCTTCATTAACAATCCTTTTGGATAATCTCATGAGCTCTGTCACCTTCTTCTTCTGCTTCAATATCGCTCCAAGCGACTTATTCTTCTTACCAAAACATGTTCGAGTAAATGCCAACCATTCGTCAAGATCTAAATTTGGAATTTTTGGTTTCGGTCGAATGATAACAATGGAAGAATCAACTTTTGGAGGAGGAACAAATTCTCTCTTACTTACATCCATGACCAACTCCACTTCAGCCACCAATTTAACATTAACAGCTAGTCTGTTGAACTCGGAATCACCAGGTTCCGCCATTAAGCGCCGAGAAAACTCCTTTTGAAGCAGCAGTGTTGCGCTTCGAAACAGATTGGTTCCAAAAACTAATTTTGCCACCAGAGGTGAAGATATGCCGTAAGGAATGTTTGCAATAACGAGATCAAATGGAGGAAACTCGGTTTTCAGTGCATCTTTACATATGACCTGCAAAAGCCATTTAAAAGAAACTAATAAAACTCGTTTCAAAACCAGAAAGAACCTTCTCTTAAGTATTTTATCAAACAGTTATTGAACATAAACTCACAGTTAGCTTATTCTCAAACCCATGTTCAGCTACACGTTTGTTGAGTACCTCCACCATTCTCTTGTCTACTTCGACGGCGATAACCTTCTCAGCTGCTTCGAGCAGCTTGAGGGTAAGATTTCCGGTGCCAGGTCCTATTTCTAAGACTACATCATTTGGTTTCACGTGAGATTTTCTAACAATTGAGTCAAGAATTCGGGTATTGGTGAGAAGATGTTGGCCCTTGCTCTTGTAAAGATAGAGACGATTTTGTTGGTTTTCTTCTGGTTTTTTATTTCTTCCACCGTCAAGGTCATCATCTTCCTCATCACTTCTGAAAGAATAATGATGGGTAGCCTTTGTATGCAGTTGCTTGAGAGACTTTCTAGTAAAAATAAATAGAATAATGTTAATTTGAATTTGCTAAACACTTTTTTCATCATATCGTATTTTTTGAAATTAGAAATCTATATATTCATCAATTAAAACATATATAGATATTAATTATGAAACAAAATATTTCGACTCGAACCTACAATCTTTTATAAAAAACGAAACATATCAATTATTCAGTTAAGTAATAGATAGTAGATGATATATTTTTTTAAGGTGAATGAACCTTAAAATATTTATTTTTATTGTTTGATAAATTTATGGCACCATTGGTATTAAAATGAGTATAAATAGAACTAATTTGAATTAAACATAAAATGCATTTCATCTAAACTAAGCTTAAAAATCCCTTGTTTCATTAAAGATTACCCAATTCAACTGCCACACCTACAAATTCCGAGTATTAATTTCAAACAGTAGCACATATCCATAAATCCTAGGGGTCATATACTCTAATGTCAGCATATACAAAAACTGAGTCATAACAATCAGGTCAAAAGTAATTAAATGAAAAACAACAAATCCTAATTTAACATGAAATAAGAAAAACCTGGAGGTCTCAAGCTGGCTCGATAAAGTTTATCGACAAGTCTCCTCTTCAAATATTGGATGTTAATTAAGCTATGAAAATAGCTTGAAATTGGGAGCCCTAGAGATTGTCTTTGAACTAACCTGCCAAAGAGGGATCTAGAATCAGGTCTTGAAGTCATAGACAAAGCTGAAGATGGCGCCTGCACCATTGAGCAGGTGGTGGCAGAGGAAATTTGAAAAATTAGGTGTCTTGAGGGAGGTTGGATGATGTTTCTCATGGCAGTGAAACACATTCTACATAAAATGAATTGCTCCCAGTTTCAAGTGACAGTAAATTGAACGCCTGGTGCTTCGCTGCAACTGCAAAATTGAGGAAAAAAGAAACTTTTAGTAAAAGTGTGGTCACTAGAATTAGATAATTTTATTTATTTTTATATATTGAAAAATGCATTTTGGTTTCAACTTTAGGGTTTTCTTAGAAAAAGAAACCAAATTTTATAAATTGAATAGAAGTACAACCATCCTATTGAAGAAGAGAGTCAAGGAAATCAGGAGCCTCGTTAACACAAATAAAATCATGAGGCACCAAGCTTCCTAGCCAGGGTATTAACCATGTAACTTAACACAAATAAAATCATGAGGTACCAGTCTTCCTAGTCAAGGTATTAACCACATAATTGCAAACTACAGAAACCCAAAGAAAAAAAGAAAAAAGGATGGCAAATTCTTGTATCAAAGACTAAACTCTGAATAAGAAAACAAACCAAATTTAAAAATTAGTTGAGAGTCACCTCCAAATTATAGACCAAGATTGCTTAAACCCCATAAACACACCATTTTTCTGTTTAGATGACAGATAAAAATGCAAAGAATATGGTCAGAGTTCTACTGGTTTTTAAAAAGTCTCACTTTAAGGAATGCGACTTTTCATTTTGTAAACCAACATGCCAATATATTACACCTGAGTATATATTGTGCCATGTTTGAACTTTAGAAAGTATTTCAAGGTATATGACCTTTTGTTATAAGGATCTTTAAGAGTGTGCAGATTACACTTATGGACAATTGGTCAAGATGATAGTAATAAATTACAAAAACAATTAAAATGAATTTCTAAAAGATGGACTTGAGATGAGCATGCATTTTACAAAAAATCTGTCATAAAAATTCAACAGCCATCATAAAAAAACTGAAACCACAGCATGATAGAAAGATAGAAGCGAAGAAACACATACTGGCATTTCAACAAACATTTGGCGCGCCTCTATTTCCTATGACCAAAAAATACAAATTTCAGTCTTTTCACAACAACAGTTCAGCCAACTGCCCTTTCAAGAGATCAACGTCATAGTACAGTCCATTTCAAGGAGGAATCATAAAAGAAAATTAACAATGGCAGGTCAAAAGAATGCAAGACAACAAGATTGAACAAAATAATACCCAATCAACAAGACGGCCAAATCGTAAATCCATTCAGAAAAATACTCTTGAGGTCCTGCTTCATTTGAAATCGACATGAATATTACACCAAAAGTTTAAACGCAGAAAATGAAAGAAACGTGATCAGACACAGAACAGAAGGGAAAAGAAGAGAGTCTTACCGTGCGATGAAGGCTGCGAGTCGGTGATGATGAGCTATAGTTTAGATGATGACTGCTTGAAAATGAAGGAAAGCAGAGAGGGATTCTTGCGCGACAGAGATGGTGTGTGAATCGGCTGTTCGGTGTCGCGCTGAAGAAAAGATAGAGATGGGTGATATTTGTGCTTCCGTAATATATAGGGGTAAGAGATTGGGTTCTGCAAGTAGAAAGGAACTATAGAAGGAGAAGAGCAAGTTTAGGGAATTTTGCTAGGTAGCTTGCAGAGGATCAATGGAGAAGATGACGATAGTCACTGCTCCTGGTTTCTGTGTTAAGCGAAGAAAAAGAAAAAATTAAATTTCAGTGTTAGGCGGTGATGACAAGGAGGGAAGAGTTTTTTTTTTTTTTTTGAAGTAATCTAGTGCGGTAGGGTGTACATAGAATATGCGAGTATTATTCGGTGTGGTAAGGTGCAGGGATTAAGGGTATTGCATATACAGGTATGGGTTTGGGTTACTACTAAATTTTTGAATTGGGCTTCAAATGGATATTTGAAATCCGCCTCTCTCCCTCTCTCTCTCTCTCTCGTCTTTGGAAACAAAAAATCAATTTTTAAAAAGAATTCCAGACCAAACGAAGGTAACTATAGTTTAAAATTTTGAAAATTAGTAAAATTTTTATTATATTAATATTAATTACAAAATTTGTAATAATATTAGATTTTCTTAATTAATATAAATTAACAAAAAAGTCTCACACCTACTAAATATTATATGTCATTTTGGGATTAATCCTATTACATAATTTTATAAAAATTAAATTATAATGTGACAGGTTAGTTAAACAATCAAATATGCAGGTTAATTAAGTATTCTAATAATTAATTTTTTAAATTTTTTATTAAAAAGTAGAAAAATAATGAAATTCATCAACTGATTAAAAAGTTTATTATCTGATATCTTATTCGAAAGTACTAAATAATATAGTTTATGATAAAAATAACAAATAATTCTCATAGAAAATTATCGTCCAATTTTAATGTTTTTTAAATGACGATTATATAAATATCAAAATAGGATTATTGCAGTAGACATCAAACATGTTAGTCCATAACTATTATGTTATTCTTAATTATTTTTTAGTTTTTTTGCTAGTTTTATTCCTTCTTTTTTTTACTTTTATTCTTTTAAAATACGAAAAATTTTAGTATATGAAATTTTAATCACATTAAAAAAAATATATGACAGTATATATGAAAAATAAATAATATATTTTTATTAATTTATTTAAAAATATATTGGCTATAATCAAGATTTATTCATAATCTAACTAATTGAATGGAATATACATATATAAATCTATCATTCTTCTCATACCTATTTTATTTAAATGATAAAATAGTAGGCCTTTCTTAAGTTTATGAATTACTATATATTTATACTGTTCATCAAACTTGAAGAAACAAAAAAGATTATGATCAAATTTTCTTACCCACAATAATATAAATTAGAAAACCAAATTCATTATAACATATATGTATCTATACTGAATATATAAAACATATATGCTTATTGAAAACCAAAATGTTCTTGAGTTTTACAATTTATACAAGCCTTTGAATGTAAAACCATTCTATTTTTTTCTTTCAAAATATACATTGAGAAAGACACTCACACACAAATAAATATATATATAGAGAGAGAGAGAGAGAGAGAAAATAGTTATATAATCTAGCGTCTTGTTTTTTATATAAAGGTTGTGTTTTAAATGAACATGATGGGTTGAGTAAAATTGTGGATTTATTTTATTTTTGAAAAGAAAGAAAACAATCTTGTAATAATCTATTGGTTGCATGTATTTGATAAATCTTCTTTTTAAAAATAATTATTGATTATTTATTACAGTTTTACGGAAAAAAAAAAAAAAAGTCGGTTTTGATACGAATAAGGAAAACAACGCAATGAAGCTCCAATTGCACGTAGTAATTAATTGTCTACTAAATGTATATAATTGGTTGCATGATCTTGTGATAGAGAGAGATATTATGACTTTAATAATTATGATTAATATTCTCTCATAAAGATAAAATCAAATAAAATGCGGACTCTAATAATCATATTTTACATATTACAAATCAAATAAAATAATTAAGTATTAGAGTTTAAAAAAATTCACTATGTAATTACACTTTATATATATATATATATATTATTATTATAAAATCTCGAACATGTAAAATTTATGTAATTAAAATTATTTTGTCGACAATAGAGTTTTTAGAGTGTCAAATTTATAGAAAAAAAATTAAAATATGAAGAAAAACCAACATTAATATTGAAGGTGATCACGTATTTTCTTATAAATAAAATTTATTTTATAAATTAATAAATAAATATCTAAAGTGATACATTAGAGTAAATTTAAAAAAACAAATATATTTATGTGATTTTTGTATTTTTTTTAAAAAAAAAAATAAATAAAAATAAAAATAAAAATGGTGGTAGGTGTAGGAGATCAAGACAAATAATAAAGTCAGATTTGGAAGGTGTTCTTCGTTGTAGTAGATGGTTAAGAGATAATATTTGTGAGTGTGTTTGAGATAGGGAGGCAGATATGGTTGCCATGTATG
>NW_019014475.1:245361-256568 GCF_000150535.2 Carica papaya
GTCGCTGCAACTCTGCCAGTCTTTCTTGCCATGCTCTTTCCCTTGCCACTGCAGCCATCTTACGCTCCACACTCTTAATTCTCTTTTTCCTTTTAGCCTCCTGCAACTGAGCTTTCCGCTTCTTTGCCTCCGCCTGGACAGGATCAAAATGGATCCAGTCAAAACACAGGCAACCAAAGAAAATAATTTTTTCAGTCAGGATATGACGCAACTTATCCAGAACTATATGTGTGTGTGTGTATATATATATATATATGAATGTAAAGATTGGGGGCTATAGAGGGTATTCTCCACAAAACAAACCCTCGCTCTACATCTGATCCAAGGACCCACAGCAAAACAAAGGTCTCCCATAATAGTGATTTGTCAACTAGTCCATAAAATGCAAAACCAAGGAGAACCATAGAATTTAAAGAAATATTGACAAATAATAGAGAATAAGATAAGTTTGTTTTACGTTTTACACCGAATTCTTACCTTAATATCAGTTCACTGCCACTGGACACAATGAAGCACACCCAGGGATAAGTCCAAAATTATGATAAGTAATAGAGATCTCATTAAAGGTCTTAAGAGAAGTTGACTTGTTCGCAGTGGAAAAGAGAAAAGCACAATATGAATTGAATGCCAATAGAAAAGACCACAATAGAGATGAGACAAAATTTCACCACATTTTAGGAAATAATCCTAAAGTTACACCAACTGTTCCCTTCTTGAATCTACAAGTTGTGTGCCTTCAGAATCTACAAAAATCAACTTCTGTGTTGGAAGGGTTTCCTTACACTACATGTTTCTTGAAAACATTTTGAATAGGCATCTTTACTAAACAATGCAGTAAACATTTTTGCTTTACCTGTCAAAACATGTTGTAAAACTAAGACCTCTATTAGACTTCAAATAGTTCCAAAGAATCTCAATTGACTGAAATTTTCTGAACAAATAAAGGCAAACAAAAATTATAGTGATATTTGCTCAGTTTCCTCAATTAAAACATCAATTGTGAAATGGATCAAGAGCTCTGTCATGAAAGCATTTTCTTACACAAGAAATAAAGCAACACAAGATTCAAGAAATATAAATAACCTCTTGCTTTTTAGATAAAGCTCACTTTATATAAAATTTTAAAAGACACTCACTGATTAATAGCATTTCCTGATTAGATAAGATCAATGATGATGAAAAAAAGGTTATATGACGATAAAAAGGGAATACGACCATACTGAGATTTTAAAAAAGCCATATCTTGTACCTGTCATTGTAAATAAAGATACTATGGCCTGTAAGTTTGTCTTAGAAGCTATAATGAGCTTAGAATTTGATCTACTTAATAAGCACTTGTTTGGAAAAAAAAAAAGGGTTATTCATTATTCATCTGGTCCCTTTAAGTGGCAAGTTGGACCCCTGCAGTAATATATCATTATGTTTCCCCAACACAGTTTTCATTATGGGGATATTTTTATAATTTTGAGTTTTCACCTTTTTTTAGTGAAAATTTTGAGTTTTCACCTTAGTTCAGTGTAGGAAGGAAATCTCTAGATGTAAATTAAGTTCTCCATAGTGACAAAAATGCAGGTGACTTGTAGATCTAGACACATTGCTGAACCAAGTAAAATTCTCTCTGTTCTCTCCGTTTGAGAGAAATACTTTAATCTGTGGGCTCATTTTGCATCATTATATTGACTAAAAAGCATTCAGGGAAAGAGTCCAAGGACAAACAAAAAGATATACAAACCAGAACCACAGAAACACAATATGAGAAGGGGGCAAGAGAATCCTGAGAAATGTTGGAAAAACCTTACCATGTGACAATTGTTAGTTGACAATACCCACACCATTGACACTAAGTCTATCAACAATTAGAAAGAAAACTCTTAGGCCTTCAACACAAGACTCCACCATGAAAATCTTGCCAACTAAGAGGCATTTTAAAGATTGAACCAACTCCCAATAGCAATCTTCAGTTTGCAACCAATATAAAGCTAGCATAACAAGGTTTTGTCCTAGCAGCTCTCCTGATAAGTTCTCACTCCTTCTTATTTATCTTAACCTAGACTGAGTAAACCCAATAATAGAATTGAATATAAGCAACCCTTCACTAGTTAGCTCCAAATTAAGCTAGAAGTAAACCAACTGTAAGGTTCATAAACTCATACAGTGCTTTCAGTTCCCATTTCCATGACAAATTGTGCAAGTCCATGATGCATTAGAGTAGGTTAATATTGAATTAAATAAACAACGAATAACATTGCAAATGCTCGATAAGACACAAACCAGTATAAACTCGCGCCGCAGCCTCATGCGTTTCTTCTCATTCCTTCTCTTGACACTTCCTTCATTGGGATTGTTGGGAGAAATCGGCTGCCCTGGCACGTACTGGACCCAAGCATATGGCCCTACAGTTCTCAAATAACAAAAACCATCCTTTAAGTTTATAGTTCAAAATCAATTCATGAAAGAGACCTGACAGAATTTTAATAACTACAAATCCTTAGTTTTGATGTCAAAAGTAACACATTTCCATAAGCCTGCTGGCAGAGGTTTTCTTCTGATTTTTTATTTTTCTCACAGTCAGTGGTGTTGTCTTCCTTGTCCACTTCTACAGGAATAACAACAGCTGGAACTTGTATGCAGTTGGTTAAGAGAATTTCTAGGCAAAATAAATAAAATAGAATACATTTGAATTTCCCAAACACTTTTTTCCTTACAAGGTATTTTTTAAATTTCTATCCATAAAATACTGAAATCAAACAGAATAGTGTAGTCCCTTCATTTTATTCTCAGGAAAAATAAAAAGAAACAAATATGTTTTGAAAAATAAAAATAAAGGAGACATACAAATGAATATAGCCAATGAAGGTCAAATTGTGAGAGGGATCTTAGACCATTTTGGGGAAGATATCCAGTCACTATTTACTACTACTTGGAGTTCTTTAGTCTCCATTGAAAGAACAGCATGCTATTTAGCATCATCTTGGCAAGAATTTTGATTCATTTAGTTTACATGTATTCTCCTCTAATTTTATGCATATAATTTTCCATTATAATTTATATATTTTATCCATATTTGAACTAATTCATCTCATGATAAAATCTTACAATCATTTATATATCGAGGAGTATAATACACTAACATGATTAGACATAGAACATATTTCAATGCTAATTCAGCTAACAAATCCCTTGTTTCTTTTAAAGGTTCCACTAGCTTCCATAACTACAAATACCTAGTTATAGTTTCAAATGTAACAAATCTACATAAACCCTACTGGCCAAGATTTTACACTTCAATGTCAGCATACAAAAATTGAATCATAACAATGGGAAACAATAAATAAATTCTGATTAACATGAAAGAAAAAGAACCTGGAGGTCTCAAGCTGGCCCTTTTTCGACGGGGTTTATCAACAGGTCTCCTCTTCGGATATCGGGTGTCAGTTAAGCTATGAAAATGGCTTGAAATGGGGATCCATAGAGACTGTCTGTAAGCCAACACGCCAAAGAGGGATTGTAAATCGGGTCTTGAAGCTGGAGGTGGAACCAAAAATGACCGTGGTGCTGTTGGGCCGGCGGAGGAAGTTAGAGAAACAAGGGTTCTTGAGAGAGGTCGGATGATGTTTCTCAAGGCACCAAAACTCATTTTGAAAGGATAATGGCTCCTATAGCAACCACACTTTTATCTACAAAATAATAAGATTAGGAGTCGCCACTAACCTTGATTATGGTGGGTTTAGAACGCCTTAGAAAAATACATATACAAGTAAGTAAAACTGTTATATGGAGGGAAGACGTTTGGCTCTCATGCAAATCATAATTAGGACAGCTTAAGAGTGAAATTCAAGGGAGCATGTGGGTGCATGTGACATCCATATCAATCATCGGAGTATATATTGCGCCATGTATAAACTTTGAAGTGTAAAAAGTATTTCAAGGTATATGACTTTTTGTAATGAGGATTTTGAGAGAATGCAATTACTATTATAGACAACTGGTCAAGATGATAGTAATAAATTACAAGAACAATTAAAATGAATTCTAAAAAATGGAATTGAGATTAACATGCATTTTATAGAAATGCCATTATAAAACTCTAATAGCCATCATAAAAAACTGAAATAACAGCACGATAGAGAGATAGGAGCTAAGAAACTCGTAGTGGCATTCCAACAAACACTTGGCGCGCTTATATTTTTTAACCATAAATCCATTCAGAAAAATACTCTTTGAGGCCCTACTTCATTCGAAATCAACATGAATATAACACAAAATTGAAACCGAGAAAACGAAAGTAACGTGATCAGACGCGGAACGGGATGGAAAATGAGAGAGTCTTACTGTGTGATGAAGTCCGGGTCTCAGTGTAGATTTGTCGTCGTCTGCTTTCGCTACGATTGTTGCAGCTCCGCCTCTTCTCTGTCGTTGAGTGGAGCAGAAAGGAGAACCCAGAACGAAGTGCAGAACGGCGTCGTTTGGATGGAAGAAAACATGTTGCGGGTTGGGCCCCTTTTGGGTTTACGTTGAAGAAAATCAATTGTTGGGTCTGGACTTAATTATGTTGAAGAAAATAGAAATGGTTTTCCCCCCTCTTGTTTAGTAAGGTTTTGAGGCTTATGCGCTTATTTTTTTATTCATTAAAATTACTTAAATATTTACTAAATATCTTACTTATTTTAAAAATAAGTGTTACATATTTTAAAAATATAAATTAATTAATATATATGTAATTATTTTATTTTAATTTTTTTAATCAAAATTTTATAAGAGAAATTAAAATATATTGTCACATTTGTAAAAATTGGTGTTTCAATTTCCTCACAAACTACTCAAATTAATATTTGTTCTTATTAATTATCAATTAATATAGTTAACATTTAAGTATATGTTAAATACATTGAGTAATTATTTTTTTTCAATTTTAATAAGTATCATCACTATTGAAAATTCCCAATTAGAAAAAATATATTTTTTACTCTCTTTATAAATAGGCACTATAAAATTTATTTAAAATAGTTACTAGAAAGAAGTTAATTGAATTAAATCATTAAATTACAATCAATTTTACAGCTTATGATCTCTCCTCTATGCCTTGCGGTAATAAACGACTTTTACCACAACGATGTTGTCCATAGATTTCACTTGACTATCAACTTCTTTTAAAATGGTTTATGTTTTTTTCAGTGAATGTCTTGATAGAAAATATGATTTTTTTTAAAATTGAGGTTTTGATCGAAAAATTAATTTGATTTAATTTATTTGGTATCATTCGCTCAATAAAAAAATAAATATTTAATTTAAATAATAAATTTTTATTCATAAAAAGCACACAAAATAAAAAAATAGATATAATAAATATATATAGAAAATAAATAGAATAAATAAATGATACAAATTTAATTAGTAATATTACATGGTGAAATCTTGAAATGATCAAGTAATATATATGTGTATATCTATATGTGTGTATATATCTATCAATACTCGATGACTTACATGCATATTTTTTAAAGTAATTAAGATCACTGAAGCATGGAGAAAAGAGTGCATCCATGTACATATGTGTATGTGTATATATATATATTCTTGTCTTTGCACAACTAGAAAACTTAAAATGTGGATTGGATCTTCTTTTAAACTCTTCTTCTTCAAATCTATAGAATTATTAGTACGAGTCTAAAATGGAAGTAATTTGGGGTAATACGCAATATCCAATAATACATACAAGCAATCATATTGAATTAATATTGCCATAAACACAAATTATCATTCATAAACAGAAAATGACAAAATAAGTAATTATGAAAACCATGTTTATTTTCCTATTTGAGCACCCCAATTAAACACTCATAATTTCAAAATTTTGAAAATGAAAATGAATTTCATCTTAAAATGTTAAAAGACGTAAATGAATTTCAGAATTTTGTATCCTCAAATTTTTTTAGTTTTAAGCTAGAGCATAAATAATGTTAAAAAATGTAAAATTAATATCACAAAATCTCATCACGTAGAATTTAAATTATGTATTATAAATTCTATTAAATTTGATAAAATTTTAAATAATTTTTTTTTTTTAATTCAAACGTGTAAGTTGACGGGCTGACTGGTATTACAGTTGGGCCACCTAAAGTAAAGAATGATTAGCATACAAGCAAGCGAAAAATTAGATCTTGATGCCATACCCAATCTTTTTCTAAATGATTTTCCTTTTTTTTTTTTTTGTGGTTTGACAATTACCTTTCGAGATTATATATAATGCTAGAAAATAATATCAAGAAATTTTGATTTGTTAATCAGATTAGTTTATTGGGTAAATACAGAGAATTGTTTAAATTAACTACAGATATATGGTAAGTTAAAAGTATATATAGAAGTTGATTATACTTTTTCTTGGAAAATTTTGCATTGTTGAAAATAATGATAATGAATTTTTGTTTAATAATATGACCGAATTTTTAGTTTAAAATGTTATAATTAAATTATAAAAAACACTAATTTGCAGATCTTGATAATTACGAACGCTTGTCTTCTTCATCAACTAACTTCCTGATAGATTTCTGTAGTTCTGTTACTATTAATTCGTATCCTCTCTCTCTGTTGGAGCACGCTGATTCTTATTCTACCCAGAGAAACAGCCACTGTTTTTTCTTTTCTGAATTAAAGAGAAATGTCGTTGTTGAAAGCTTGAAGCAGAGATATATGGTTTCTGATTTCGCTTGATTATCAACGGGGTACCCGCTAAAACCAGCACAGCAATGTCGTTCTTCTTCGGAATATTCTTGGGACTCGGCGTCGGCATTGGCTTGATTATTGCCTTCGCTCGATACGAGAACATCCGATCAACTCGCCGCTCCGATTTGGTACGCTCCTTCTCTGATTCATCTTTATAGAATTCTGTGTTTTACTATCACAGAGATTTCATTTACGTATAGTCTTATAGATACGCACAGAAACGCACACCACCTTTTTGTATATACGCCTGCATGGAGTTTCCGCAAGTACGTGCATTGAATGTTGAGTTTGTTTATGGGATTAACCTTGGAAATGATCAAGTAATGATCGGATTTTGTTTATGATGTTGCTGTTAGATGATTTACTGTTTCTTTTTTTGGGTTTTCTGGGATCTGTTAACGCGATCTTTAGGCCAAAACAGTGGCGTCATTTGCGAGGATGACAGTGCAAGATTCAAGAAAGATTCTGCCGCGAGAGAGTTATCCATCCTGGGTTGTCTTTTCACAGCAACAGAAGTTAAGTGATCCCTCTCTCTCAAAATATACATGGATTTATGTATGTATATTGTGTTGATCTTGATCATCTGGGTGGTGTTGAAACTGGTTTCTTAATTAATTGCAGTTAACTTGGCTGAATGTCCAACTTGACAAGATTTGGCCGTTTGTTGACGAGGTAAAAACTAGTGTTCATCGTTTTTTTTTCTTTTTTACCGGATTTGAGGAAGTGATGTTTTACAGAGTGATTGGTTTATTTATGGCATAGGCAGCATCGGAGCTGATAAGAAGTAATGTGGAGCCAGTTCTTGAACAATATAGACCAGCTATCTTAGCATCTCTCAAGTTTTCTAAATTGACTCTTGGCACTGTGGCTCCACAGTTTACAGGTTAAGATGACTGATCACAAGTTAAAGATATTCCTTTTTTCTTCTTTTTTCTTTTTATTGTGTGAATGATTAGTCATTATTTATGGTTTAAATATAAAAATGTGGATTTATAATGGAATTCTATAGTTCTTTTTTTAATAGAATTCATTTATTTCGAACATGGTGTAAATATTTAGTATAATTTTTTTTCTTAATTTATTAAAATTTCTAATTATAATTTCGTTCTAGTCTTACTATGACTTATCAGATTATAATTCATTATTTCTGAATTTCCACATCTCCAACTTGAATTATGGTGGGAACCAATTCCTCAAGGGTGGATTACCATTAAAAATTCAAGATGGTTGTGTTAATAACTCAAGACCGCGAAACTGTATTCTAACTATATGTATTAAGACCAATACGAAAATCATAAATAGAAGTTGATTAGAAATTGAATGGAAATGAGTCATAGTCCTTGACATCTAAAGTTCTCAAGCTCTTTGGTCATTGTTGATCTGAAGCTATTGTATTAAGTAGAAAATTTCATTATTTTGATAGAATTTGGTCGTGACTCATGAAATTCATCACTCTTACGCGTTTAGGAGTTTCCATAATTGAAGGGGAAAGTCAGGCTGATGGAATCACCATGGAATTGGAAATGCAATGGGATGGCAACCCAAATATTGTACTTGGCATTAAGACCAAACTAGGCATGGCACTACCTGTACAGGTATGTCTAAAATGCTGAGGACTAGACAACCGACTTCCAAGAACAATCTGAAAACCTTTGTTTTCCTTTTTCTCTTCCTTTATGTAAACAATTTGGTTGTGTAAGTCAAAGATGTTTGCCAAGTTTGTTTCTCTCTTTGATTTCCTGAACTCTACAAAAGTTCTTCTAAGTTACATCAAAGATATTCCTTATCATCCCTTTTGGTTCTAACTTGTTCATCTAGGTAAAAAATATTGGATTCACAGGGATGTTTAGGTTAATCTTTAAACCACTAGTTGACGAGTTCCCTTGTTTTGGAGCTGTTTCTTATTCCTTGAGACAAAAGGTTAGTTATAATTTAAGATCTATTAATCGCATGATAAAACATTGTTGAAATTAAACAAATTGCTGATGTACCTGAAATTCTGCAGAAAAAGCTCGATTTTACACTCAAAATTATTGGTGGTGATATAAAGACAATCCCGGGGATTTCTGATGCAATCCAGGTATGAGAAAACTCTGTATTATGATCCTTTCTTCCAATAGACTGAATGTGGATTTCGCCAAAATGGATGTTACAACTACACGTAGAGTTAACATGATTAAGGAAATTACTTCTTGGCTTAGAGATCTTGATGATCACATAGCAGGACCATTGATCTAACATTTTCTTGTTATGGATGTGACTGATCTAACATTTTCAAAATGAAAATATCAGGAAACTATAAGAGATGCAATTGAAGATTCCATAACTTGGCCTGTTAGGAAGATTATACCAATAATACCAGGGGATTACAGGTATGCTTATATTTTTCTAGCTTCCTTTTTTCTATATATATATACAATGAGTTTGCCATTAATCGCACATCTGTATATACTCAACAAAATCTGTCACTAGAGTACTTTTGTCTTTTCGTTATTCCTGCAAACTTTCTGCGCACATAAAGATTGCTTCATTTTTCAGTGACCTTGAGCTCAAACCTGTTGGAACACTAGATGTGAAGCTTGTGCAAGCCAAGGACTTAACAAATAAAGATGTTATCGGGAAATCCGATCCTTATGCTGAGTTATTCATAAGACCTCTTAGGGATAAAATAAAAAGGAGCAGAACTATCGTAAGAGAATTCAAAAATTTCCTTTCTACATAATTCTTTTACCATTTTCTTCTATTGGAAGTAACTTCATTTATCTTCAGAACAACGAACTGAATCCAATTTGGAACGAGCACTTTGAGTTCATTGTTGAAGACGCATCAACTCAGCACCTGACAATAAGAATCTCCGATGATGAAGGGGTTCAGGCTTCGGAACTTATTGGCTGCGCTCAAGTGCCACTGAAGGAACTCATCCCTGGTAAAGTGAAGGATGTCTGGTTGAAGCTAGTGAAAGATTTGGAGGTCCAAAGGGATACCAAAAACAGGGGTCAGGTAAGAAGATAGGATTGATAGTGTAAGTATGGCGCCTTGGAGGTACCATGCTGCTATAATTACAACTAACTTCATTATTTTTCACAAATAATAGTTTAGTATATTCTCATAAACTAAAATATCATTTTTAAATATGTTTTTGTGCGCACTGTCAGTTTTTGTTACACTCTTACTGTTGTTTTTTCTTACAACTATAATCCTAATTTTTTGTGTTTTTTCTTCCCGTTATTATGTTATTATTATATCATTTCAGAGTTATATAATTTACACGTAACACATATTTAATTGGACTAAGAGCTATATTTTCATAACTTGTAATTTACCAATGACCTGAATACTTTCTTTGGCATAAGGTGCACCTGGAGCTCCTCTACTGTCCTTTCGGCACAGAAAGCAGCATTAAAAATCCTTTTAACCCAGATTTCTCTTTGACCTCATTGGAGAAAGTCCTTAAGCCAGGAAATGATGAAACAGATGCTTCAAATTTTATAAGGGCACCATCTTCAAGGAAAAGTGAGGTTATTGTTAGAGGAGTATTATCTGTCACAGTAGTAGCAGCAGAAGACCTGCCAGCAGTAGATTTGATGGGAAAGGCAGACCCATATGTAGTTCTTATTATGAAAAAAGCCGAAACAAAAGTCAAGACTAGGGTGAGATTGTTAGATTTCCAGCAAACAAAAGTCTAAACAAAGTTCATTAAATCATATCTCAAATATTCTTTTCTTCTTTCTCAGGTAGTAAATGACAGCCTGAATCCAGTTTGGAATCAAACATTTGATTTTGTCGTGGAGGATGGTTTGCATGAACTGTTGATTTTGGAACTTTGGGACCATGATACTTTCGGGAAGGTAATTTTTTGGGTTTTTTCTTTTGCTGTAGTTCCAGAAGGTTTGTTGTCAGTTATGCAAGAATTTTTTCTTTGTATAGTTTTCTATGGAAAAGTATAGTTTCATCATATATTTTTTGTTTTTATTACAAATCAAATCTCGTGATTTTTTGTGACAATCCAATGACTCGTGATTTGATCTTTTATCATCTTATATAAAATGATATAATACATTTGATCATCTAAGCTGCAGCGTGGACAGATTCGTGTACGTGCATTGCTCATCTCATTTTCGTGATCTTTCAGGATAGAATTGGGAGAGTTATAATGACTCTAACTAGGGTGATATTAGAAGGGGAATTGCAGGACAGTTTTACCCTTGATGGTGCCAAATCTGGGAGGCTCTTTTTACATCTCAAGTGGACTCCACAGCTCAAGTTCCGTGAAAATTGATCTGACAAAAATAGACTTCACAGATCCGTTATCATTTCACAAGTTTCTGTCTGGATCCAGGAGAGAGCAGAATTCTTTATGTTAGAAGGATGCTGCTAACACCCAAGAAATTGAAACAAAGAAGTATACCAGGGCTGTCACTGTTTCTCTGCAAAAGATCATTTTTAAGTATTTTTTATTTTCATACTTTAGATTGATAAGTTTG